>CM077239.1:27213340-27468340 GCA_039654775.1 Spinibarbus caldwelli
AGCTTTTTAGGGCCAGTTTTACTAACAGCTTGCGCCAGCGCAAACCGTCTTTTGGCATTAAAATAGTACTGTCAGGATTTACTAAAGACGTGCAGTGACAAATTAATGCTGAAAAGGCGTGGACACAGTTATTTTTGCGCCTGACCTTATTGAATATACATTTGTAGGAGTTTCCCTTTCAGATGCAAAATTTATGGGAGCGTATTCAAATGAACCACACAACGAGATTTACTAACCTTTGCACTCGTCAAATTACTGGTATTTGCGCCATTATTTAACGCCCAAAAAAGCATGTCTTAAACTGTTTGAAATGGCTGTAATTATTGAGAACAGAGAGTGCATGGTAGAAGGGAGAAAATCGTCGTTCCACACGTATTAATTTATTTGGAATGACAGAAGAACACATTATCCAAATATATAATTTGCCAGACCATGTTATTTTTAATTTGCTTCTGGAAATAAAAGATGATTTGGAATCCTCAACTAGGACTCACACAATACCAGATCTTCATTTTTTTGGCCTCCAGTTCTTTTCAATGTGCTGTGGCTTCTTTATTTATTTATTATTTTTTTTGCCACTACGCTAATTTGCGCTGCATTTGGTATATTGCGTTGATCAATATGTAAATGAGATGTTGCGTCTGTGTTCTTTAATTTGCACGTTGTTAGTAAATCACACGCAGAAATTTCCACGCCCATCGGCGCTGTTTTGGAATTGCGTGCTCGCGCTAATTTGCCGTTTAGTAAAACTGGCCCTTACTGACTTTGAAGACTGTATTCCATATACACCTGAGGTGAGCAAATTAGATGTACTGGAGTGTGAATACATGTCATGTGACACAGCAGCCACAATAGCACACGATATGTGTAAGTAAATGCGTTTTGCACCTTCATAGATTGTTATTTGATCAATAATTGGTGATGGGCAAAGTAGACTAATAGTGTAATCTATTACCTAGGGTAGACTGAGTACAGTAGAGACACTTTCTGCTTTTTTCATCACTACACAAAAACTATATGCTGAAATTAAGTGATTTTTCACGTGACATTTCTTTTGCTTGTATACTAAAATACCATAAATTGGTAATAGCCATAAGTAGTTCATATTTTCCACAATTAGCTCATAAACATGAGGTGCATTTTTGTCTCAACTGTACCCACATGGTGTACAGTTGAAACAGTAGCATGGTACAGTTGAGACTCCCGTTCTTAATGCTCTGAAGCTGGCTAACCATTTATAGCAAATGTAATAAAATTACAGTTTGAAATAATTACAGTTTAAAAAGAAATTTATTTATTTGCTTTTATTCATATTCAGTTAAACAAAACAGGAACAAATATTTAACACTACAAAAATATATGGCAAACAGTACAAATGTAAACATAGCAGTTAAAATAACAATATACATACCTGTATATTCTATAACCCTACCCCTAAACCTACGCATCACTCGAATCTTTCTGCATTTTTACATTTTCAATCATTCTGTATGAATTATAAGCTTGTTTCATCATGGGGACCTAAAAAATATTCCCATAAGGTTAGAATTTACTGGTATTACTATACTTGTGGGGACATTTGGTTCCCATAACGTAGGTAATACCAGTACACAAACACTCACTGCCTCTGTATGCGTTTTATTTTCTATGATTGAACTGTTACTGTATACAGTACATGGCAACCTATAAAGGGTGTCTCAACTGTACTCACTTTACCACCTTGTATATTTCTTAAAACGCTATGTAATCTTTTTAACATTCATGTTAGAAAATATGTCCATTAATAATAGACAGTTGGAATATCACAAATATAATTTTTTAACAGAATTTGCGTAGCGTATGTGTAAATGTGACTTTTATCCTATAATCATAACACTGTACAACTAAACAGCATGTGAAGCAATAGGACACCAATCCGGGTTCAGTTGATACACTGTGTCTCAACCGTACCTCACTGACATACTCGCACGTTTCTCTAGATTATGAAAAGACCTTGCATGGCACAATGTCATAAAATATGTCTATTTTTAGAGCACAGAGTAACGTTTGCAATGATGTATTTTAAGTTTAACAATCATAAAACAATAATAAGTTATTCATTGTGGAAGGGACATGGTGAAATGAAAATCTCACCTTGGAAAAAAATATATATATTTGCCGATATCTTCGGAGTGGAAAGATGCACAAATTTCAAATTTCCCACAATCAAAGAGAACACTAATACAAATGTGTGGAGCAAAAATCACGGCTCGGGGTTCTTGTTTATGCAAGTTATTTAAGGTGTTTCAACTGTACACATGTCTCAAATGTACTCAGTCTACCCTACACATAAAACCAGACTTTTTACTTAAATACCAGATACCTTAAATATCAGTTCTGTTACCGTCTGGTCGATGCTACAGAGCTCTGAGCACCAGAACAACCAGACACAGAAACAGTTTCTTCCCTCAGGCAATCCATCTCATGAACATTTGAACTCTTAACAATAAACATGAAACACACAACACTATAATACTCTTTATTTTTTTATTTAACACACATACTTATTACATTTCAAATTTGCACCTAACATACCTGTACATACTGAATTGTCTATTTTGTATATTGTGTTTGTCCTTTTTTGCATATTGTCCATTTTGTATATTTGTACATTATTATTATTATTATTATTATTATTTATTATTACTATTATTATTTTTTTCTGTGTCCTGTCTTGTCACTGTCATTCTGTCGCACTGTGGAGCTACTGTCACTAAAACAAATTCCTCGTATGTGCAAACATACCTGGCAATAAAGCTAATTCTGATTCTGATTCTGATATGGGTGTCATGCCATAAAATATTTTTAATACGACTGACTTTGTATTTAATGTGAATTTAATAACAATATCGTAAGTTACTAATTATAACACTTTCATTTTACAGAGAGCAAAGAACATTTACATTTTCATTTAGTCTCGAGTTCAGGCACTCTCAAAAACTCCCATTAAAATCACTGAAGCTGTTTACACTGTGAAATGAAAGTCTTGCTTACAATCACTTTCTTGTTTCTGATGAGAGAATTCGCCTGACAATTCAGTCAGCGAGCAAGTGCACAAAACACCGTGTTTCAGCGATGACTCATCTGAACGTCTCTGATTGGCCATTGCATTCATAAGCTCAACAGAAACGTGTGTGATTTGTTATAATGCAGCGCTGAACAAACGCGTCCGTCTCTGGCTCAGCGCCAGCCAGCGAACGCAGATTTAGCAGCTGATGCTGTGCCGCGCTGAACGATCTAATCACACCGGTGTGATTGCATCAAATATAAAAAAAATATTATTCGGCTATTTTTTGTCTTTTGGAAGCTGCATTCAAAATCCACTTGGCTCAGAAATCTGAGGGGGCACGTGCCCCCTCACTTTCAATGGGCATGATGCCTCTGACGCCCACACAGAGACTACGCGCTCACTGAGACTGAATGCTCACTCAGAGTATGAGTCTCGCTCTTCTGCGCTCGCTGACCTTCTTCTATGAAGGCAGCTCCGCTCTCCTGTTTCCCCTCTCTCAGTAAAGCTTGGAGAATGAAACAGAGCACGGAGCTGACCAACCGGGTTTGAATGATCCCACGCCGGCTCAAGAGCCCGCGTGCTCGCTCTTCCCGCAGCGCTCTGATCCGCCGGGGTTTTTACGCGTGAGAATCAGCGCCCCTCATTACATGAGCGGCTCTATCCTTTGGGCGGAACAGAGTAGAAAGCTATCATTGACAGCTTTGCATTTGTGTGTGTGTGTGTGTGTGTGTGTGTGTGTGTGTGTCGCTGAAGCTGCGCTCACACAGAGGCTGCTTTCGCTGAAAGCCGGAATCGGTCCATGATTCGCTCACGTTTCCTCCCGCGCGCTCACTTTGATCTGCCAGCGTGTGTTAACACGTGAGGATTAGCGCCCCTCATTTCATCGAGTGGCTCAATCCTTCAATGCGGATCGTACAATCTTGCGCGGCGCGGAGCCGCCTTCCCCGCTCTCACGTTTCTCTTCTCCCAGTCACCTCGGAGAAAGAGACGAGCCATCAGGCTTGAGTGATTTCTGGCGCCGGTGTTTCACTCTGCACACAGCGCTTTGATCTGCCAGCGCTGCTTTCACTATGAAAGCGTCAGTCTGTCCTTGCTGCGCTCGCGGTTCACCTTCAATGAAGGTGACCCCGCCTCCCGTGCTCTCGGGTTCCTCCTCCCCCAGTTGCCTCGGAAAAGAAACAGCGGACTCGCGGGTTTGAGCGGTCAAGCTTGAGTGAATTTACGCCGGTACAGCCCCCGCGTTTCACTCTCCACGCAGCTCTTTGATCTGCCAGCGGCAGGGCCGTGCACAGGGGGGTGGCCCGGTGGCTAGAGCCACTGCCCCTCTGCCCTCATCAGCTGAGGTGCCCCTCTCACCAAACCCACCCCCGCTATCACCGCAGCTCAAAACGTTCAGTTACCGCTCCGCTAAAGATCCAGTGTTTTCCTGCCGCTCCGCGGCATCACTCACAATCTGTGTGCCCGCTCTCTGGAGACGACAGTTTTTAACGAAGGTCGATGCATTAACATGTAGATGCATTGCAATCCACAACTGGATAATTTGTATTAACAAGCACCCAACCCCTTAGAGCCCCTTTTTTTTTTTGGTTTGGGCCACTGCCCCTCAAAATGTCTGTGCACGGCCCTGGCCAGCGGTAGAGTTTGTGGCTGGCCTTCTTCGATGAAGGTGGCCCCTCCCCTCGTCCGTTACGAGCGGATCTGAGAGAATGCGCCAAGCACTTTTGATCTGCCAGTGTGTTTACACATAAGGATCATCAGTACCCCTCTTCTAATGAGTGGTTTGATCTTTTTAGGCAGATTGATAGAAAAGGCTGTCACTATGTTATCACTAGCTATGTTTCCATCCAAAGATTCGAATTTAAATTATGCGCAAAACTGGGATATCGCATAAAACATATGCGAATAAAGCACCGTTTCCATCCAACGAGTCAAAGAGAACAAAATCGTCACTTCCTGGTAAACTGTGGCACTAATTATCACTAAGAATATAGGAGAAGCCATTGAATATAATAATTTTCATATATGATATAAATTACTTGCGCCTCAGAGAGAGCAGACGTAACACAAATGCTGTCACTGCGTTCGGAGGATGCCAGCCGTTTGGGAACACAGTCGTGTAAGACAATTATACAGAAATACTTTGACAGACTTAGCTCAGGCTTTTCAGAGTGACTAGAACAACTTATAGATGCTGTGAATGAGATCGGTCAGCTGGTTAGTCAAGTTATCCTGTCTCATAGCGCAAAGTCACATGACTTTTTTGATGCGCATGGAGGAATTTATTCGGTAAATGTGTTTCCATCGTAGTTTATGCGTATTTTTTCTTACCGGATAAAAAGTTTATCCTACTCAAATATGCGCATTATTTATTTATTTATTTATTTATTTATTTATTTTTCAATGCGATATTCCAAAATGCGCATAAAAATAGGTGGATGGAAACACAGCTACTGACAGCTTCAGACTCTAGACGCGTCTGGGTCATGCCCTCGGGGGCTGACTGCTCTCCTTACGAAAGCATCGAGTCTAGCGCCCCCAAACGGCCTCTGTCATGCCTCCAAGCACCTCGTTCAGCTCCGGGTGCCGATGGCAATGTGTTTGTGGTGAATACTGTTGTGAACACTGGGCCCATTCAAATAGCGCCCACACAATCGATCGCTGTTATAGCGAGAAAAATAAAACCCAAACATCTTCAAAGAGAGTAAATTTCCTCTTCCTCTTATCACAAGCATCATGTCCCCGCTAGGAGGCCTGTCACTCGAACCAATCCAACCCCTCGCCACACGGGCCGAGGCCTGGCAGGCCATCCCCGGAGTGTCAGACTGGTTTTTGGGGATAGTTAAACAAGGTTACACACTTTAATTCGCTCAAGCACCCCCGCTATTCTGCAGCGTGGTTTCCACCTCTGTTCAGAGCAAGGATGTAGATGTCCTGCGCGCCAAGGTGATGAATTTGCTGGCGAAAGGAGCTGTAGAAACGGTTCCACTGGCTCAGAGCGAGTCATGCTTCTACAGCCGTTACTTCCTCGTCCCCAAAAAGGATGGCGGCCTGCGGCCCATACTCGATCTCAGATGCCTGAACCGTGCCCTCATGAAATGGCCATTCAGAATGACTACACTGAAGCAGATCCTCTCGCAAATTCGCCCAGGGGACTTGTTAGAAAGGCTGCGTCTGTGCGCATGCGCTTCCTTTGACCTGTCCGCATGCGCAGAAAGCGCGAGAGTGACTCAGCAGGAAAGTGCAAAGACTGTGCGTGTTTGAAGTGTGCGTCAATGAACAAAAGTAAGTTATCTGATTATTAAGTTAGTAATAATTGCCAGATAAACAGTTCGTTTATGAATGTGCGTATCGTATTATTCTGTTAAGGGATTTAAGCATTTATCAGTGTTAAATTCGTATCGCGCACTGTCAAGCACATTTGGATATGCCTTGCCGTCATGATCATAATGACTTGAGTTCTCACGAACTGTGGTGTAATAACGTAAATAAATGTCAGATGCCATATTACACCATATGCTACTGCCATATTAGTAAGCGAACTGCTGTTTATTTGAAGTTTATGTATACGATGTTCAAGCTTACGTGCAGTTTATGTAAATTACCTCATAAGCAGTTTAAGTATGAAAGCGGTTGTCATTTCTAACCACTAGGTGGTAGTGTTGTTATAAAGTTAATTGCTGTTTATATAGTTTGGTTCTTTGATCATATTTAACCTGGAAATTTAATAAGAAATTAAGCATTTTATATGAATGTCTTTGGAATAATATTTTGGAACATGTAAATTAATCTACCTCTTATTCTTTTTTTATTGTAGACCACACACACACACACACACACACTCTCACAAACACATACCTAATTAATCATCTGTAATGCCCGTGTACAGCTGTGTTGTGTGTATCTTGGTTGCAAATGACTCCTGCACTAAGAGAAATTAAACTCTTGAACGAAACTGATCAGACCCTGTGTTTTGACTGACACCCCTTGAGGAAGGCTAGATATCAGACCTCACCTAATACAGTCCTTTCAGTCATCCTCCAGAATATGGTCCTTCGAGCCGGATTTGGCATTTCTCATGGACAAAGAATTGATCAGTAGCAACATGCAGCCAGAAGAAGCATATGCACAGGTTGTAAGACCCAAACGTCAGGTTCATCCTCCTGCCTACCTTAAAGACTATGACCTCACGACTGTACGTCAAAGACAAGTCAGTCAGCCAGTATTCCCTCACACAACACAGCGTACACAAGGGCTTGGAGATGCTGCAGAGAACATCCCTTCACCTTCTTCAAGAGTATCGAATCCTATAAGTCAAGGTCCATGGGACACCTTGGATGAATGGCCTGTTGCCTACGAGAAGAAGCATTCCTTTCAGAATATGGATTACACTGAATTGCAGCCACCATGTCCCAGTTACGCCCCAGTGCAGCCGATTCACCATCCTCAGCCTTCTCCATATTACCGGCCATGGGAAGTACAGCAGTCTACTCCTTTACTACAGACATCATACACTACACAGGATAGGCTACCCATGCTTCATGAAACTGCATCCTACCATCAAGAGACTATGTTGTCTCCGTCAATGCTCCAGCCCACCTATGGTCAGCGACAACAGACAGCCTACTCCACAGCACCATCCCTGAGGCCACCCCAACCCTTTCCTATTACGACTAGAGGCTCCTCACTCAGTTTGAATCAGGGGACTGTCTATCAAAATCTGCCCAACCCAGCAGAGGAAAGCACCGTAGATCCTCAAGGTGACTCTAACATGCTAGACATTTTAGGAAAGATGATGGATGAAATCCAAATCATGAAAGATCAGATTCTGGCTGTCACACCTATTAGACCACAGATGAATCCAGCCCAGTGGGATGAGTGCAATTACCCAAGTCTCTCTCCTTTGCGGCATCCTGAGGAAACCAGTTCCACTCCTTATCAGAGAAGAGCTCAGCCACCATCGGGTTACCGCCCAGATGCTCCTCTCCCTCGTCAGAATACGAGAACATTGTATGAGCACCCTAGAGAGACTATTACACATCCTGAACAGGTGCATATTCAGTCCAAGCAGTCCATTGGGCCGAAGCCAGCTCATAGAGCTCCTTATTCCTCATATACAAATCCTGCAGGACAAGAAACTACATACCGTGGTCCGATGCCTACCATACCAGACTTTAGCACCAAAGACCCCAGTGAGTTTACACGCTTGAAGATTTTTGATCTTGAGAACCTCTTACCACCTGATGCCATTGAGAACCTCTTACCACCTGATGCCACAGAACTGTTCAGATACCAAATCCTGTTGGATCATCTGAGATTGGATGAAGCTCGCCTGGTGGCAGACTCCTACCTCAATTCATCATCCCCATACTCAGATACCATGGCAGCTCTGAACGAAAGGTTCGGACAGCCACACAAGTTGGCACTTAAGAAGATCGCCAAAGTGATGGATTCCCCAGACATCAGGCGGGGAGATACTGGGGCATTCGACAAATTTGCTTTGCAGATAAGGGCTCTTGTTGGTATGTTGGAGACTCTGGGAGATAAAGGTGAAGCTGAGCTTCGATGCGGGTCACATGTAGAGAGACTACTGAGTAAGTTACCTGCTGAGATGAGATCAGGATTCCGAAGACAGATGTACCACCGTCCTGGGTCAGTGTATAACCTTCGTGAGTTCTCTGAGTGGTTGCAGTATGAGGCCTGGTGCCAGAGCAGTGAATCACAGGTCAGTTACAAAGGCCAGAGAGTGGAGCAGAAATCAGAGCGCAGACGAGAGACAAACCCAGCTGCCCGTTCAGCCACCATCCTTCATGGAACTGACGACATTGTCATTAAGGCACCTGTTGAGCCATCTCAAGCCAAGTCAGCTAGAGCGGAGACCAAAGTTCCACCTAAAGCCTTTTGCCCATACTGCAACAGAGAGGACCATTATCTCAGTCAGTGTGCCATCTTTAAGTCCTTCAGTAAACAGCAAATGATAGACTGGATCCGAACTAATCATCGTTGCTGGCGTTGTGGACGGACACACCAGGCAGCTCAGTGCACACTCAAGAAGCCTTGCAGTATCTGCCGGGGTAAGCATTTGCAAATCTTGCATGAGGTCAACACCAAGGGTGCCAAAGAAGATTCCTGCCTTGTCAGCTCAACTGCAGAAACCTTGTACTTGGATAGACCCACTGACTGCAGACGTGTTCTGCTGAAAGTCATCAGAGTCTTGCTACGCTACGGAGGTAGAACGCTCGACACCTATGCTGTCATGGATGACGGGTCTGAGCGGACTATACTTCTTCCCGATGCTGCCCATGAGCTCGGAATACAAGGCCAAGCTGAAAGCATAGCTTTGCGGACAATTCGCCAAGAGGTGCAGACTGTTAGTGGCGCATCAGTTTCCTTTCACATATCTCCAGCAGATCAGCCGCATAAGATGTTTACGATTGCAGCAGCCTTCACCGCCAAACGTCTTGGTCTGGCTAACCACTCGTATCCTTTGAGTGTTCTGAAGAAATACAAGCACCTGAAAGATCTTCCCCTTCAGGCCTTTGAAAAGGTATGTCCTTTACTGCTCATTGGGGCTGATAACACCCACCTGATAACACCAATAGAACCTGTCCGTATTGGCCCACCCGGTGGTCCAGCCGCCATCAAAACAAAGCTTGGTTGGACACTGCAGGGACCAGTCAGGCTTCTGGAGACTCAGTTGCAGCCACAACAGTGCCTTTTCCTGTCTCTTACCCCCACAGAGCTGGAACTTAAACGAGATGTTGAGAAGTTATGGCAACTTGATGTTCTGCCTTTCCGATGTGAGAAGCAGGTCACAAGATCCAGGGAGGATCGGCAAGCCATTAAACTTCTAGAGACCAGGACAATTCGTGTGGAGGTAAATGGAATATTACGCTATGCAACACCCTTGCTGCGCAGAAAGGATTCCCCCTTCTTCCATTCTCCAAAGGAGGCGGTGATGCCAAGCCTCAGGAATATGGAGCGACGACTGATACAAACTCCGGAGAAAGCAGCTATATACAACACAGAGATAGAGAAGTTGGAACTGAATGGTGCAGCTTCTAAACTTCTTACGGATGGCGGCACTGCAACAGGGGAGTCCTGGTATATCCCGCACCATTTGGTCAGCCATAATGGAAAGGACCGTGTTGTGTTTAACTGCTCCTTCCAATACAAAGGCCTGAACCTGAATGATTCTCTGTTGCCTGGTCCAGCCTTGAGCCCCTCTCTGCTGGGTGTCTTACTTCGCTTTAGAGAGCATAGTGTGGGTATCAGCGGTGACATCCGTGGGATGTTTCACCAGGTCCTGCTGTTACCTGAGGACAGGCCCCTCCTGCGCTTTCTCTGGCGCGGCATGAGACGAGACGAACCACCTGATGTCTATGAATGGCGAGTACTGCCGTTCGGCACCACGTGCAGTCCATGCTGTGCATCCTTCGCCCTTCAAAGACACGTCTCATCGCAAAGCGAACCGGATGAAGACGTGAGACATTCCGTGGAGAGATGCTTCTATGTGGATAACTGCCTGCAGAGCTTACCATCTGCTCAAGAGGCACGGCAGTTACTGGACAAACTTCGTAAGCTGCTAGCAACTGGAGGGTTTGACATCCGTCAATGGGCCAGCAACGTGCAAGACGTTGTCAGTCACTTGCCACCAGATGCCAGATCTTCTAAGTTAGAATTATGGCTTTCACACGATAAAGTAGATCCACGTGAATCCACCTTGGGACTGAGCTGGCACTGTGAGTCAGACAACATAGGATTCAAGCACAGACCTGTTAACTATGGAGCTCTGACAATGCGGAACATATATCGTGTGTTAGCAAGTCAGTATGATCCCCTTGGTGTCATTCTTCCCTTTACCACTCGTGCAAAGGTGATTGTTCAGCAGCTCTGGGCAAAGAACAGAAATTGGGATGACCCACAACTTCCTGAGGACCTTCAACGAGCATGGAAAGTATGGGAAGCTGAGCTTCAGTATTTACCTTGTGTAGTACTCCCCAGATGCTACACCCCATCCAGCATGGACCACCCTGAGGTCACTCACGAAATCCACATTTTCACTGATGCTTCAGAGAAAGCATATGGGGCAGTCGCTTACCTTCGCTCCAAAGATCCTAGTGGGAGAGTACACCTTTCCTTTCTCCTGGCCCGGTCCCGTGTTGCTCCACGTAAGCAGTGCTCCATACCTAGACTTGAGTTGTGTGCCGCTCTTGTAGGAGCGCAGTTGGCCAAACTCATTGGAAATGAGCTTACCTTGAAGGTCCAAAAGGTCACTTTCTGGACAGATTCAACAACTGTCCTTCACTGGTTACATTCAGAATCCTGCCGTTTCAAGGTATTTGTGGGTAACAGGGTAGCGGAGATTCAAGAATTAACAGACCTTAAGGCATGGCATTACATCGACTCCGCAAGGAATCCTGCGGATGATCTCACCCGTGGCAAGAATCTGAAGGACCTTACTGAATGGAATCGATGGACCCATGGACCAGAATTCCTCCTCCAACCTCAGAGTAGTTGGCCATCACCCCCAGCCATGCACAGCCTGGAATCTGATGATAAAGAGGAGTTAAAACGAGCTATCTTCTGTGGCATGATTACCTCAGCACCACAGACTGCAGATGGTAGTAAATTTAGCAGCTGGGAGGACTTGGTTGAGTCGGTGGCACAGGAGCTGCATGGGGCGGCAGCACAAAGTGGTTCTCCTCCAGCCAGTACTTACCAAGAGGCAGAGCTGATTGCACTGAGAAAGGCCCAGATGGACAGTTTCCCCGAGGACTATCAGCTGTTAAAAAGTAGTAAGCCTGTTCGTTCTAACAGTCGACTTCTTTGTCTCTCTCCAGAGTTTGACCAAGCCAGCAATCTAATTCGAGTCGGAGGACGATTAAGACGCATAGAAGGCCTCGATGCAAGCGCAGTACACCCTATTGTATTGGATCCCAATCACCCCAACACTCGTTTACTCATCAAAGATTATGATGTTTGCCTTTGCCATCCAGGACCGGAACGAGTGTTTGCGGAGCTGCGCCGAAGGGTGTGGATCTTGAAAGGCAGAGAAGCTGTAAAGAAACATCAGCGAACATGTATTGAATGCTGCAAATGGAGGACAAAGCCCGCTTCACAGAAAATGGTAGATCTTCCTCCACCTAGACTTCGGTTATTCAAACCAGCTTTCCATTCAACTGGAATGGATTGTTTTGGACCCTTCTTGGTCAAGGTGGGACGTCGGACGGAGAAGAGATGGGGTCTTTTATTCAAATGCATGACCACTCGGGCTGTGCACCTCGAGGTCCTGACATCGATGGATAGTGATGCCTTTCTCATGGCACTGCGACGGTTCATAGGTCGACGTGGGAAACCCGCAGAGTTATATTCGGACCAAGGCACCAACTTCCGAGGAGGTGAGACAGAACTTAAAGAGGCCTTTCATCAGCTCAGTCAGGATCTACAGCAGCAGCTAGCTAAGCAACAGATTAGCTTTCATTTCAATCCTCCCTTTGCTCCTCACTTTGGAGGGGTGTGGGAACGAGAGATTCGGTCAGTTAAGGCTGCACTTTACACGACTCTGGGATCAGAGACAGTGACTGAAGAGGTTCTTCGAACTGTCCTCATAGAAACTGAGGCCATATTAAACTCCAAACCACTTGGGTACGTATCAGCGGACATCGCTGATTTAGATCCGATCACCCCAAATTGCCTTCTGATGGGGCGGCCAGATGGCTCCCTACCCCAAGTTATCTATCCAGTGTCCGAACTCCTAGGAAGGAGAAGATGGAGGCATTCACAAGTGTTGACTGACAGATTCTGGACGGCCTTCATAAAACACTACTTACCAGGATTGCAAACCAGAGGAAAATGGCATAACCCATCAGCAGACATCCAACCCGGAACAGTCGTCATGCTGGTTGACCCCCAGATGCCTCGCTCATTCTGGCAGATAGGTAGAGTAGTAAAGGTCTTCCCTGGGGCTGACGATCGTGTACGAACGGCCGAGATACAGATAAAGGACAGAGTCTACACAAGGCCCATAGCTCGCCTAGTTGTACTGCCAGAGATCCCTGATGAGGCGGATGACATTCCTGCCAGTGACTGAGATTGTATAATATCGGTCTTTCAGCAGAACAAATTTGGACCCAAATTTGGGGGCGGCAGTGTTAGAAAGGCTGCGTCTGTGCGCATGCGCTTCCTTTGACCTGTCCGCATGCGCAGAAAGCGTGAGAGTGACTCAGCAGGAAAGTGCAAAGACTGTGCGTGTTTGAAGTGTGCGTCAATGAACAAAAGTAAGTTATCTGATTATTAAGTTAGTAATAATTGCCAGATAAACAGTTCGTTTATGAATGTGCGTATCGTATTATTCTGTTAAGGGATTTAAGCATTTATCAGTGTTAAATTCGTATCGCGCACTGTCAAGCACGTTTGGATATGCCTTGCCATCATGATCATAATGACTTGAGTTCTCACGAACTGTGGTGTAATAACGTAAATAAATGTCAGATGCCATATTACACCATATGCTACTGCCATATTAGTAAGCGAACTGCTGTTTATTTGAAGTTTATGTATATGATGTTCAAGCTTACGTGCAGTTTATGTAAATTACCTCATAAGCAGTTTAAGTATGAAAGCGGTTGCCATTTCTAACCACTAGGTGGTAGTGTTGTTATAAAGTTAATTGCTGTTTATATAGTTTGGTTCTTTGATCATATTTAACCTGGAAATTTAATAAGAAATTAAGCATTTTATATGAATGTCTTTGGAATAATATTTTGGAACATGTAAATTAATCTACCTCTTATTTTTTTTTTATTGTAGACCACACACACACACACACACACACACTCTCACAAACACATACCTAATTAATCATCTGTAATGCCCGTGTACAGCTGTGTTGTGTGTATCTTGGTTGCAAATGACTCCTGCACTAAGAGAAATTAAACTCTTGAACGAAACTGATCAGACCCTGTGTTTTGACTGACACCCCTTGAGGAAGGCTAGATATCAGACCTCACCTAATACAGTCCTTTCAGTCATCCTCCAGAATAGGACTGGTTCTTTTCGCTGGATCTGAAAGATGCTTGCTTTCACATCCAGATAGCCCCCCGTCACAGACGATTCTTGAGATTAGTCTTTGAGGGAGTGGCTTAATACACGGTCCTGCCCTTTGGGCTGTCCCTGGCTCCTCGCACTTTTATGAAGTGCATGGACGCGGCCCTCTACCCTCTGAGACAGATGGGAGTCCGTATCCTGAATTACCTCGACGACTGGCTCATTTTAGCACAGTCAGAGGCCGAGCTAATAGCTCACAGGTCCCTCCTCCTCAGCCACTTAGAGCGCCTGGGACTCAGGATCAATTTTGCCAAGAGCTCTGTCTCCCAGCCAACGATCTTCGTTCCTGGGGGCAGTTTTCGACTCAGTCCACATGAGGGCAATAGTCGTGCCAGATCGTGCACTGGCTATACAGCAGCTCGCGGCTTCCTTCAGAATTGGACCCTCCTACCCTCTCAAAACGTTTCAAAGGATGCTGGGCCTCATGGCCTCTGTGGCACCGGTACTTCAGTTGGGCCTGCTCCAAATGAGACCCCTTCAGTACTGGTTGAAACCTCTGATTCCGCCCCAAGCGTGGCGTCATGGACACATCCGCATCAGGGTGAAACAGGCCTGCGTGACAGCCCTGGCCCCCTGGAAAGACCTACAGTGGTTCGAGCAGGGCGTGACTATGGGATTGGTTTACAGAAGGAAGGTTGTCTCGACAGATGCATCCAACACAGGTTGGGGAGCTCTGTTCGAAGGCAGACCGACCTTCGGCTCTTAGATGAACGCGGAAGGCCAGCTACACATCAACTGCTTCGAAATGACGGCAGTATGTCGAGCTCTTCAGACCTTCTTGCCAGTCCTGAAGGGACACCACGTGCTAGTCCGCTCAGACAGCATGACGGTGGTGTCATAAATCGCCAAGGTGGGCTCACCTTGAAACGCCTTTTCGAGATGGTAAGATGCCTCTTGGAGTGGGCACATCTCAACCTGCATTCATTGAGGGCAGCACATGTGCCCAGCGTACTGAACCAAGGAGCAGACATGCTATCTCGGAGCAACGTCCCCTCAGAGGAACCATCTCTGGATCTCAGAGCTGTCTCTGTGCTAACGATTTGGCACTCCCAGCCCGAGCTGTGGGCCCTACACCTCTGGACTCTCGACGGGAATCAATAGATCTCCCAAAGAGCTTCCTGAATACTATCTCACAGGCTAGAGCCCCGTCTACGAAACACCTCTACGCACTTAAGTGGTCTGTCTTCTCCGCCTGGTGTGAAACCCATGGCGAGGACCCAATAACATGTGACATAGGTGACATTGTCCTACTTACATGAGCTGTTGGACAGGGGCCGCCCCCTTCCACACTCAAAGTCTGTGGCAGCTATAGCAGCTTCTCACACTCCTATAGCCGGACAGTCGATGGGCCGGAACAACCTAGTTGTCCGTTTCCTAAGGGGATCCAGGAGTCTCCATGCGCCCCGGCCGCTCATGGTCCCTACATGGGATCTGCCTACGGTCCTGAGAGCCCTCAAAGGCTCCCCCTTTGAGCCACTACAGTCTGTGAGCTTAAAAACAGTTGTTGAAAACCGCTCTGCTGCTGGTGCTAGCATCGGTTAAGCGAGTAGGTGACTTGCAGGCTCTCTCGATAAGCCCTATCTGTCTTGAGTTTGGGCCTAACGACTCACGACGTTCTAAAGCCAAGACATGGGTATGTCCCTAAGGTGCTCCACACTCCGTTTAGAGCCCAGGTTATTACTCTCTCTGCGCTTCCTCCTTCTGAGGAGGACCAAGAGTTTAACCTTCTCTGCCCAGTCAGGGCATTAAGAATTTACATCGAGCGTTCTGCCCCCTTCAGGCAGTCGGAACAACTCTTCGTATGCTTTGGCGGCCACACCAAGGGGTCCCCGGTCACAAAGCAGAGGATCTCTCGATGGTTAGTTGACGCTATCTCACTAGCATACTCCTCCCTGGGCCTCCAGAGCCCCATAGGAGTGAGAGCCCATTCCACTCGAGGTGTGGCCTCTTCCTGGGCGTGGTCTAGTGGTGTGTCCATAGCAGACATCTGTGCGGCGGCTGGCTGGGCCTCACCGTCCACCTTTGCCAGGTTCTATAATTTGGTTGTTCCGGCCTTGCAGGCCCGGATTTTATCTGCTTAAAGTGGCACACACCTGTCTAAGGCGGTCTAATTTTCAGGCACTGCCTGATTCTTTCAGGAAGGCTCTTGGCCCTATTACTAGTGCTGAGGCTGTACATATGACCGTTGGAACGATTATCTGAAGGCTGGGCTGACCTCAATGAGTTCAGCCCTCTTGCCTCCTGCAGGGCTCACCCTGCGCATAATTGGTCCCTCTGAGCCTTTATTGCTCAAGGCCAGTTCATATCAGTCGTTCCTCTTTCATGGCACGGCGGGATTGTATTGGTTCCCCATTAGCGTCTAGCGACACAGTACGAGTGAAGTATCGAAAGGGAACGTACTCTGTTACTTACATAACCTCGGTTCCCTGAGATACGGAAACGAGTACTGCATTCCTTGCCGTGCCATGATGCTGCACGATTCAGCGTCGTCGCTTCAGTCAAATTTACCTGACGTCCTATGGTGAAATGCCTGCTTATATAGCCAGATGGCCCCACCCATTCTGGCGGGCTCTGGCGGGCTTCACCGCCATAGGCTCGTGCAGCACCGCTGCCGCGCCATTGGTTCGTTTTTTAATCACTGCACGAACCAATGGCCGTGCAGTTACACTGCGTGATTGAAAAAGTCTTCAGTCCTCGGACAAAAAGGAGTTTACCCATTAGCGTCTAGTGACGCAGTACTCGTTCCCGTATCTCAGGGAACTGAGGTTACGTAAGTAACCGAGTACGATCTCTCTTCACAAAATCTCTCTGTTTCAGACACATTAATCTTTGATCAAAATATCCAAGTGCTCAGCAAGTGTGTGTGGGGGGAAAAACATGCTCCAATTTGCCTCCCTTTTACTAATCATCCAAATGAGAGTGACTAATATGCATTAATACATTCTTAATGACTTAATGAATAATGCATTGGAAAGACCATGAATTTGTAAAATTTTAATAGAACAACAATTTACTTGTTAATATGTGATTATCAAACTTGTGCACATTTTCAAACTCCCTAAAAACAAGACTGTAGAGACCAAAATGGAGCAAAATCTGACATGCAGTGACATGTATAACCCAAGAGTTTAAACACTGGCAAATTGTGAAACCCTAAATGTAGTTAGCTACTTTGTATTAGTAGCTAGTAGTTTATAGGATAGTTAACTTTTTCTTTTTTTTTTTTTTTTTTTTTTTTTGAAAGGTCATAAATTGTATTTTAGATAGCTTAGCTTGAAAAATGAGAGGCTCTGATCTGCATCCAGGGAATGCATGAACTGATAAAAAAAAATTGTGTACCTTGAATGCAATGTAAGTCACTTTGGATAAAAGCATCTGCCAAATGCATAAATATAAATCTTATTCTAAAAACTGATGCAAAAGAGTAATACTTCAGCCATAAGAGATGACTATTACACTTGTTCAACAGATGTTTAGTCAGAGGACAGTTGTGAGTGTTGAGTTTGCTATGTTGGAGTTTGAGTCTGAGCCATATTTGTGTGAGCTGAGAAGGTTGTGACTCCAGTATCACACTGTGTCTGTCTGCAGAAAGGCTGTTAGTCAGAAGAGCTGTCGAGCGAGTGTATGTATGAGAGCGCTTCAACACAGCAGCTCAGCTTGATGGACACACATTATCAAATGTCATCCCGTCAGCTCACAGTGTGGTGGAAGAGCAGAGATAGACAGACACAGAGAACATAATGCCAACAGGCAAGACATGCAAGGAGAAAAAGATAAAAGTCTTTATCTTCAAAGATAAAAAGATGAGTCTTTCTCAAAGTCGAAAATGCAGTTTGGACCATCTCTCAGCCATGTCAACACACAGCATCAGCCATGAATCCTGGAGCAATGAAGATGAATCACAAGTCAAAAACCGTAATGACAAACTGCTGAGCAGAAAGAACGAAACTTGTTTCATGCTTCTTTTAAAGGGGTCACATCATAACAAATCACATGGTGGCAGATTCACAAAACAATCTGTGTTGAAATGTGCCTCTCAATTGCACAAGACTTGACTCAACCTACTTTTTTTTCCTGTCTGGGACGACAAGTTTCAGAACACTAAATATGCATCACTGATGTGTGAATGTTACACTGTGTCCTAACCAGATGCAATACAATTAGATTCCAATGACGAGCAATTTGTCTGTCCACACCAGATGTGACAAGGCTACATGACACAACAAACTCAATCAACAAAATGGATAAGTACGTAATCTAATTCATAAATATATTTTCATTTTAACATTATTGAAAAATACATACTGAGTGACTGATAAAGTTTATTTTCAAAACCAAAGTATACGAAAAGTAAGTTATCCATGGACTCTTTTCACAAAACTGTGACTCGTTTCAAAGGTCATCAGCATTGTAAATCCTCAAAAGTTTTTGGTAACACTTTCT
The DNA here is from genome assembly GCA_039654775.1 of Spinibarbus caldwelli. Classification (NCBI taxonomy): domain Eukaryota; kingdom Metazoa; phylum Chordata; class Actinopteri; order Cypriniformes; family Cyprinidae; genus Spinibarbus; species Spinibarbus caldwelli. The sequence continues at coordinate 27,231,939 of CM077239.1, forward strand.
ATGAAGCTCATATTTATAATACATTATAAGGGTATTCTTAAGGCATTATAATGAATGCATAATGCATTATAAAAAAAATTAAAAAAAAACTTGTTATATCATCTCATGAATATTCATAAGAACCGTTTTAATGTATTATAATATTTACTTATTTGTGGTTCTAGCTTTTAAGAGTATGATGATTTATAACACACAGTGAACATGTTGCATCCACTTAAGTAACTATGGATTATATTTCTCATAGTTATAATGTATTATAAATCTCATATCTTGCCATCTTTCTTATGCTACTTTACTTAAAGCCCACAAAGACCACTTATAAGAAGTAGTAATAATATATATTTTTTTCTCAAACAACCATAAGATCAGATATCATATCAGATGAATGCGTAATATGACACATTTGATTTGAACTCTTTTTATTCAATATCAGTTTGATTATTTTGATAGTACCGTTTTGACCGCTGTTGCAACTTTAGAAAACACATGCAAATAGAAAAAGCACCAGCAAATCAAGAAAACATCTTCATCAGTTTGACAGCAGGTGCTGCAAATGCTCACAAAACAACCAAATAAAGAATTTTATTTGCAGCGCGTTTCATTGTTTGGTTGTGTTGAGCATTTGCAGCGCGTGTGTTGTCAAATTGATGAAGTTGTTTTCTTAATTTGCAGGTATTTTTTTTTTTTCTATTTGCAGTGTGTTGGGCTCTCTTGGCCACCGTAAAAATGCCCTAAGAATACCCTTATAATGTATTATAAATATGGGCTTTATAGAAAGTGTTACCAAATGTGTGTTTATTTATTTATTTATTTATTTTTTATTTATTTATTTTTTTTTTTTAATTGCACATTTATATATTTTGTATTAAATTTACCTTTGCATCAAGTTACTTTTTTGAAAGTCATGAAAACATTATCGTGGAGATTTTCTTTTGCTATTTGAGCAAATGGGATTGCATAAAATATATTTGTGGTAGTCTCCCATTACCCAGCTATGACGACTTCCACTGCTGAGAAACCTGGAAATGTGAAAAAGGTCTATTGTTGATTTTAGTATGGCTGTAAAGGTCATGCATAAATGATAATCAAACTTGCATTCAACTCTTTTTTACATTAAATGGAGCACATAATCAGAACATGAAATCATCATTGTCATAGTGTTTATTCTGTTGTTCCAACCACATTGTCATAGAAATAGAAATACTTTCTTAAAATTTAATCCTCTGCCGCTTGTTGTGTGTTGCTGTTGTGGCTAGGAAAAAAACTCGGAAAATAACATGGAAAATATACCTTGTATTGTGTGTTGCAGCATCACATTAAGGGATTTTTTTTCTTTTTTTCCCTCAACATCAAAAATTATGGATTTCCATATGTGTTGGGGTTTTTGTTGTTTTCAGAAGATTTTTTTTTTTTTTTCCAGGAACTCTGAAAGTTACAGTGTTTTCGTAGTACAGAGAACTTTTATCTCAAAAGATCAAGTATGATTCATCCTGTGAATTAGAATGCAGTTCATGGAGTGACTTCAGACTGTGAATGTATATTATTTGATATATTTTATTTCTACTTGCAGTAGGAAGTGGGCTATATGTTAATGCAAGCACAGCCTCAGTGAAGAACAGAATTACATAAACAGGCTGTTCGGCCTCTGCTTTCATATTGTATTAGTCATTTACGTGTAGGAGAACACAAAAAATGTTCTGTTACACCATCACCATGAAAAACAATCAATGTTCGCAGCATGTGGGTTAAGGATTGCGTTTTCTGGTGAAGTTCACCAGACTCTTATGTGATAATATAAAACATTTATTTTGCTGTAATGACTTTTTTACAGGTTTTAATCGGTTCAGAGAAAACATGAGTAGAAGAGCTCCTCAGGCTACAGGCCTTTACAAATGAATCATGTACGAACCACTTCGACATAAACATCGGCTGGTGAGTGTGTGATCATCTTAAGCGTCAGCTCAGTGGACTAATTCAGTTGCCAATTAGCACATTACAGCTAACAGATGGCCGCTATCAAAAAATAATTAAATGGCGTACTTTTTATTAAAAGTGAACTGAACTGAAATGCAATGCTTACATCCTCATCGGAATAGTTTTTTTTTTTTTTTTTTTTTTTTTTTTGTGCTTCTATATTCGTACACTTATTTGTTAACTATTATAACATCAATTTCCTAAAGCACTGATGCCAGTGGTGAAGGTCATCAATCATGGTGTAGATGTAATGGGAGATAATGTGGTTCAGACTCTGAGATGGATACATTTAGTTTCCTCCAATGGTCTGCTACACAATGTAACAAATGACTTTGCATCAGTGACTGATGAAGGTCTGTTTGAGGCTGGGAATTCTTGTATAGACTGTTGAACAGTTGAGATTGATTGTTGCCAATAATCTACAACCTCTGGCAAAAGTGAGCCATTATTCAACTGAAACAAACAATATAGATGTATTGATAGTTTCTAAACCGTAAGATTATTTACTGTAAAAAATGACTTTCCAAAGTTATAAATTTTAAAAAATAAAAAGATTACTGGAGTATGTTTACAAGAAAATGCAATTTTAGTCTTTCTAGTTCAAATTATCACATTTAATGCAATGCGTTACTTGCCATTTTTTGGGGAAGGAAGGGGAAGGGAAGTGATGTGTGGCCAAGTATGGTGACCCATACTCGGAATTTGTGCTCTGCATTTAACCCATCCAAGTGCACACACACAGTTTACTGGAGTTTGTAATTATCATACTGCAGGCTTCATCTCAGCCTCTTTTCAGACAATATTTACTGAAATGGTCCCTGGAGGGAAAGTATCATAGTAGAGACAGGTACAGCAGGTCTGTAGACTTGTAGAAAAGAAACCTACGAATGCTCTATTCCCAGTTACATCTGCTAATTGAGATTGCATTAAATACGGTATCATTACATTTAATTAGACCTGCGTCCAGATGCAATTGTCAGTTTAATAAATCACAAAAAGTGTAATTTGTAATTATTTGTGAAATTTTCTAGCAATTTTCTAGCAATGTCTGAGTGAAAATTGTTTAAAAGTTGGTTCTATATACATATATATATATATATATATATATATAATTTTTATTTTTTATTTTTTTTTAACAAATACTTGGCCCAAAACAAACTGCCAAAAAAGTTTTATTTTATTTTACCAGATTTATTAATAATTAAACTAGGGTCAGATCAATCTGTCACCTTCTCAAATCCAGCATCAGTTCAAATAATGTCTAGATGTAAGAAATACGTTTTATTATTAGCTGTAAAATCAATTCATCTACACTTTTTGTGATTTATTAAACTGACAATTGCATCTGGACGCAGGTCTAATTAAATGTAATGATACCGTATTTAATGCAATCTCAATTAGCAGATGTAACTGGGACTAGAGCATTCGTAGGTTTCTTTTCTACAAGTCTACAGACCTGCTGTACCTGTCTCTACTATGATACTTTCCCTCCAGGGACCATTTCAGTAAATATTGTCTGAAAAGAGGCTGAGATGAAGCCTGCAGTATGATTTCTTTGAGGCTGAGATGGAAAGGAGATGTTCACTTGGCGGTAGGTCGATAAAAGTAGAAAGGAAATATATTCTTTCCTGTCACACTGCACTCCAGACTGCTACTGACAAGAAAAGAAAGGCTGTAATGGAAAGATTGTGTTCATTTGTTTAAAAATGCCCATCAGTCTCATCCTTGAATATATGATAACATGTTATATTAAGTACGTCACTTCAATATGCATTTTAATGTTTAATATATACATATTGCAATGAGGGGAATTTTTTTTTTTTAATGTACTAAATATTTGACATTTTTATTTATCATACACAAGATTCAAAATGTGGAGAGATACTTTTGTGTCATTTTTCAGCCAATAATATTATTATTATTATTATTATTATTTTTTTTTTTTTTTTTTTTGTCTGTAATTAGAGACTTAATGACTCTCTCCAAATCTCTTAGTGTTTGATTCATCAAAGTGGTGAATGTGTCCATAATCAGATCCTTCATCTGTTTTTTCATAATTATAACTCCTATATCAAATTTCGGTCATGGGACTGAAAACCTGTTACACACAAATTGTGCACATATAAATTTCTTATTGATTACACTCTTAATTATTATAATTTTCTTTTTCTCTGTGATTTCTAGATGGAGGTGGAGGAAAGGAAACCGAATATCTGTATGTTTTTTTTTTGTTGTTGTTGTTTTTTTTTTTGTTTTTCTCTCATTCCCTGTGGGCAGCGCTCAGTCTCTATGCAGACCAGAGCAGCATGCAGCTCTTGAGAGATGTATGGATGAAGCACTTCCTCAAATAATCTAACAGAGTTCTCAGTGTGCTGTATATTGGAGCTTTTTGATACTGATGTAAAGTCAGTAAATCATACACATGCATGTGCACACATTGTGACATCTAGTTTTAGAAAGCTACACAATAATGCCCTTACCTGCCCAACAAAAACGAAGCAACTTGGGTGTGCCGTACCAATGTTTATGCTCGGTTTTGTCCTTGTCAGTGTTTTTCCTCTAACTTCAGTGCTTTTCTGCTTTTTCTCCCATTGTCTCTGCTGGTAAAGTGTGATAAGTGTTTTCAATTGTCTAATTATCACTCTTCGCATCAACAAACAACCCTATGCTACTACCATATCTATAGATGTGGCAGCCTGTGAGCATGAGGATTCACTACAATGTTTAGTGAAACACTGTGGGTTACGTCATTTCAACATGCCAAAATACACTGATATACATAACTAAAACACTTTTTTTAATAGAAAACTAGTTTGAATACAGTTATTATTTGTACACCATTAATAAACATTTAGCACCAAACTACTGTGTTCTCATTGAAATCCCAACCTTGTGTCATTTCACATTTTGGTGTATATGTTTTTGATAATTTGATTCCATTATGCTGAGTGACTTCAGTCTAAAACACCATCCAGTTGGCATATATTTACAGCAGCATTAGATTTTACATATAGATATATTTAAAATGGAGACTTAAAACTAATTTACATTGAATAGATTTGTTTTTCATTTCATGAATATATATAAAAAGTGCCCTTTGAAAATTGCGCAATATTATACTATATATAAACTAGTTTGTGTAAACTTGGAAAAACTGCATTTTCTGCAGCATGGAGTATTACATTTAATCTTTCCAAAGCTACAGCTGCATATGTAGCGGGCAGATAATTGCATATATTGGAAAACAGAGTTAAAAACACGATAAGCTCATGTTTGTCTGGGGACAGAAAATAATAGAAAAAGTGACAAGCTGGAGGTTTCATTTATTTAACTTTCAATCCGAGAACAGAAACATCAGCAAAAAATTCCTCATGACTCTGCAAACTACTTCTCCTCTTTCAATTCGGCTCAGTATGCTCATATTAATGTTCCTGTTCCTCCTGCCTCACATCCGGCTGAGAGTAAAAAAAAGAAAAGTAAAACTTTTGCACACGTCACTTTTGTTATGTCAACATTGTTGTCACTATTACAATGTATTAAACACATTGTTCTTTTAAAGAGGTCATATGACGTTGCTAAAAAGAATATTTTCTTGTGTATTTGGTGTAATGCAATGTGTTTATGCGGTTTAAGGTTCAAAAAACATTATTTTCCACATACTGTACATTATTGTTGCTCCTCTATGCCCCGCCTTTCTGAAACGTGCCGATTTTTACAAAGCTCATTGCTCTGAGAAGCGAGACCTGCTCTGGCCAGCTGTCCAGTGCGTTGTGATTGGCCGAATACCTCAAGCGTGTGACGGAAATGTTACGCCCCTTACCGTATTCTGATGTCATATCCTGGTGCGACGACACAAAAACAATAAAACCCATTACAAACTAGGCATTTGTTGCATCCAGTGGGAACATAATTACTGATTATAATGACTTGGGGGCCATTCACACAGAACGCGTATTTGTGTCTAAAAACGCGAGACACAGCGCTCAGGAATGGTTTTAAAAAAAGCGCAGCGTAGAGCGCCTCCTCCGCCATGTTGCCAACAAATAAAGCAGTTGTCATGCCAACTTGCTACTGTAAACAGAAGCTCGCAACGCTTGCCCCGCCTCCGAGTTCTTCTGATTGGTCCACTGCTTTGGAACTGACATTGATGAGTGGCGCTGCGTGTAAAAGCTGAAATTATTTTAACTTGACACGGCGTTTTAAAAACACGGCGCTCATGCACGAGGCGCTGCAAAAGACGCGAGACGCGAGCGTAACGGTCATGCACGTCTGTAAAGCGCGTGTTTACATAGAAAAACAATGGAAAAGTAGTGCATTGGAATGGAAAAACGCGTTCTGTGTGAATGGCCCCTTATACTGTCTTTTTACGCGTTGCATCGCGCCGCGTAAACATTACCATGTCTGCATTTGTGATCGGAGAAACGACAAACAACAAGCACTACTCTACACTGCTCAAAACTCATGTTTGAATAGTCAGTGGCAAATTCTTTAAATATGAAAACATACTTACACGCTGTGAGTCAGAAGCCCCAGACTGTCCTTGCAAAGTTGGAATCGCCCCACTTTATAGAAACAGTCTTTGAGCACAGCTGGCAGGCTACTCCCAGGTTCAGGAAATAGTCCTCCGTAAAATGTGCTGCACACACTCTAATATTTGGGTTGAACTGTTCTAGAACAGTGTTGTAAAGGCAACTTAATCACTGATTTCTAGTTGTGTCCTCTTTTGGAAGCCCAAACAAAGTAGTTTCTCTTTCACAATGAAACACAGCGTCTCCAGGACATGGCACCAGCGGCAACAACACTACAGCGAGAATAAAGTCCCGCCTTCTTTCATTGCATATGCATTTGGGCGGTGTTTTGCAAATCTCCCCACACCGTGACGTGGGGGCGTTTTTGAATGAGCCGTTTTGGGAGGCGTGGTTGAGTCTTAACTTTTTTTTATAAAGAATATCTCTTTGGTTTTGAGACTTTAGTCTTTGCAACTTCAGGGATCTTATCTATGCACAAACAGCTTGTAACACTCCAAAGAGAAAGCAAAACTTGAAATTGCATCTCATGACCCCTTTAATTATTGTAACTGTGACTATATTTCCCAATGATTTATTTCTTTTGTTTGACATAATTTATTTGAATTGTTGTTTACTGTACATTTCACACTTACAATACTGAAGATCTACTTAAGGGGGTCCTATTATGCTTTTTCACTTTTTGAATTTTAGTCAGTGTGTAGTGTGTATGTTTGGGCATAAAAAGATCTACAAATTTACAAATCTCAAAGTCCAGATATTTTGTTTTTAAAAAATCCCTTTTCAAGAACTACAACGAACAGCTCGTTTGGACTACAAAGTTGTTTTCCTGTATTTGTGACATCACAAATTGGCCCATTAGAATATCATTGAAATAAATCCCGCCTACGGAAATTCGAATGCACGATTCAAAATCAAAATCCGGTGCTGGTGTTTTTATATCACTGTATTTCTGATGGAAACCAACTGTCTTCAGAAAATTTTGGATGTCATTTTCATTTCATCTTGCATGTAATGTCTGATAAAGCAGCGTTTGTGAGCGGAGCTCTGCTTTGTGTTCAGCGTTACCGGGAAAACCTCGCTCTCTCCCGCTCCAACAGCGCCTCCCGCTGGCAGAGAATGAATTTGCTTTTAGTCATTCTGCCTAGCTGTTCGCCAATCACAACGCACTGGGACAGCTAACCAATCATAACACATTTCGTTTTTCGGAAGGCGGGCCTTCATCAAACCCTGAACTAATCGAGCCGTCTGTGCCAGACTGGGGAGAATGGTATTGTAATAATGTAAATTATGTGAAAAATAATGCGATTTTCGAACCACCAAACATGAGAGCATGAGAGTACACCCCTAAAACGATATCAAGACTTTGTAAAAGAGCATAATAGGACCCCTTTAAATTTTTGTTAGTCATTTGATAAGTTCAAAAATTCTTGCTGAACCATCTCAATAGAGGGCAGTGTAGCTTATAAAATAGCACTGTGATATCGATGCTTAAAGTATATGAAGAACAGTGATGCTACCGTTAACTAGAGAACTACTGAATGCACTTTTAAACACACGTTTTGTGTTTAAAAAAAAAACTTTACATAGCACATATCACACAAGGTCAGTGGTTTCATTCATCACTGAAATAAGTGCAATTTCTGAAAACTTGTAGAGGTCACTCATTCATCAGGAAACACAATTAGCATTTAAGAGGAAGATCTAGTCACTGAGTTTGACAGCGTTTTGTAGTTCATGCTATAAAACATTTGCAGAGGGTGTCATGCCCTATTTTTTAGGGGGTTTCCCTGACAGTCTTGATAGTTTAGTGGTGTAATTTCGTACTATGCATGGCACCATGTTAAAATCCTGATTTAATATCATTTTTATAATGAACCAAGCAAAATCGCTCATGAACTCGACTGCCAATGAAAGCCCTCCATATTCATATGGAAAACAGCAATAACCCTCTAAAACTAGAGGTTCTGATGAAAAAATTACTGTCAGGATTTGCCAAAGACACTCAGTGAAAAATTTGCATTGAAAATTTGAGATTTATTTTTGCAGCTAACCTTGTTGCATATGTGTTTGTGTGAGTTTGCCTTTCAGATACAAAATTTATAAGAGAGTATTTAAATGAAGCATGCAAGGTGATTTACTAAGGTCAGTTTACTGGTATTTGCACCATTATTTAACATCCCCAAAAAGGTCTTAAACCCATTTTGTGCTCTACACTGCTGTGATTGTTGCTCATTTGTGCTGTTCTTGGTAGATTGTGTTGCTCATTATGGAGGTGATCTGGCTGCATCTGTATTTTTTAATTTGCACATTTTCAGTAGATCACCTGCAAAACTTTCCACTCCCATTACTGCTATGGGATTGTGGTCTCACACTAATTTGCCCTGTTTAGTAAATCTGGCCCTAAATGTCTACAGAACACAGTTGAATGGATATATCCATACAGTGCCTTGCAAAAGTATTCATACCCCTTCATTTTTTTTCACGTTTTATGTTGCTGGCTTATGCTAAACTGCTTTAAATTACTTTTTTTTTCCGCATAAATCTATACTCCATACACCATAATGGTAAAGCAAAAAACAGGTTTTTATCATCTTCGCAAATTTATTAAAAATAAAAAAACTTAAATGATTCCATTGCGTAAGTATTCATACTCTTATCTGGGACAGTTGAAATTTAGCTCAGGAGCATTTATATTGCTTGTAGATGTTACTACACTTTGAGTGGAGTTAGCCTGTGGCAAATTCAATTGAATGGGTATGATTTGGAAAGGCACACGTCTTAATAAAAGGTCTAACAGCTGATAATGCATATCAGAGCAAAAACCAAGCCCTGAGGTCAAAAGAACTGCCTGTAGAGCTCAGAAACAGGTTTGCATCAAGCCACACATCTGGGGAAGAGTTCAGGAAAAAAAATATGCTTCATTGAAGGTTCACAGAAGCATGTAGTCTATGTTACCCTTAATGGAAGAAGTTTGAAACAACCAGGACTCTTCCTAGAGCTGGCCTCCTGGCCAAATTGAGCAATTGATGGAGAAGGGCTTTGATTGGTGTGGTGACCAAGAACCTGATGGTCACTCTAGTTGAGCTCCATGATCGTATATGCAGATAGGAGAAATCTACAGAAGGACAAACACCACTGCAGCACTCCATCGATCTGGGCTTTATGCCGGTGTGGCAAGACTCAATCCTCTCTTCAGTGTAGACACATAAAAACACATTTAGAATTTGCAAAAAAAAAAAAAAAAAACACCTAAAGGACCCTCAGACTGTGAGAAATAATATTATCTGGTCTGATGAACCTCAATTTCAAGCATCATGTTTGAAGCAAACCAGGCACTGCTCATCACTTCCAGAGTACCATCCCAAAAGTAAAGTGTGCTGGTAGCAGCCTCATGCTGTGAGGCTGTTTTTCAGCGGCAGGGACTGAGGGACTCGTCAGAGTAGAAGAAAAGCTCAATGCACCAAAATATAGAGATAGCCTTAATGAAAACCCAGTCCAGAGCATTCAGAACTTCAGACGGGCAGAGGGTTTACCTTCCAACAGGACAATGAACCTAAATACACAGCAAGAGTGGCTTTTAGACAACTCTGTGAATGTCCTTGAGTGGCCCAGCCAGAGCCTGGCCTTGAACCCAATCAAATATTTCTGGAAAAACCTGAAAATGTGCATCTGCCCCCATCCAACCTGACAGAGCTTGAGAGGTGAAGAGGTGAGGAGAAGAATAGCAGATAATTGCCAAATGCTGATGAGCAAAGCTTGTCGCATCAAACAAAAAAGACTTGAGGCTGTAAAGGTGCTTCAGCCAAATATTTAGTTAAGGGTATGAATACTTATGCAATGTGCGTTCATTTTTTTTTTTTTTTTGTAATTAATTTATAAAGTTGTGACAATTCTGTTTTTGCTTTGTCAATATGGTGTATGGAGTGTAGACTGATTTAGAAAAAAAAAACTAAAGCAGTTAACATAAGGTAGCAACATAACAAAACGTGAAAAAAGGGGGTATGAATCCTTTCGCAAGGCACTGTATTTCATTGAATACTAAAACCCATGGGTTGTGTTGACAAATTAATATTTGATACAATTTTGGATGGATTTCCCCAACCACCGGCAAACAAAAACCTATTGGTTCTGTACAAATTGCATAGGCTAAGTATCATATTTTGCCTTCAAAAGGCATCGACTTGGGGACAGTAATAATTTTGCACCTATAATAATCCTATTGTATGTAAATACATTTATATATATATATATATATATATATATATATATATATATATATGTGTGTGTGTGTGTGTGTGTGTGTGTATGTATATGTTGTTGTTTTTTTGTTTTGTTTTGTTTTGTTTACTTTGGAAATTGCATTCAAAATCCAGTTGGCTGAAAAATGGCCATGACATATTTTTGTTTGGGATGCTTAGTAGACAGCTTGTAGCCACTACTGTATATCCTTCACTTCATTTTCCACAAGTTGGTGTGATTCTTTAGGGTCTTCATGAAATGTCTGCAACATACTTTGATTAAAATTCCTCAGTGGTCATGTAAAACAACACTCTTTTTACCTAAAAACAGCTCTGCAAATTAGTGTAATACGGGACAGTCCATCAGCAGTTGTGGGCAGGGCCTGAGCAGTATGGCATCAAAACGGCTTGATAATTGTGATTGTTCAGGTTTTTTGGGATTAAAAAAAAAATGAGTGAATGGATTTTATCATTGTAGGGTGGTTGTGTCCACACACTGATATGAAATATTTATATGCAAACCATATAAAAGTAAATCTTGCATCCGATGTCCCCTTAAAAATAAAGGTTCCAAAAGGGTGTTTTCAGTGATGCCACAGAAGAACAAGTTTTGGTTCCAAAAATAACCTTTTAAAGGAAAATGCCACCATTTTTTCATATTCCAATATGTTTTTCCCTTAATTTAGACGAGTTGATACGTACCTCTCCAGTCTCAGTGCGTGCACTTAATTGCTCTAGCGCGCGGCGCCACTATGCTAGCGTTTAGCTTAGCACCATTCGTTCCTTAGGATCCAAACAGGGATGAATTTAGAAGCTACCAAACACTTCCGTGTTTTCCCTATTTAAAGACGTTTACATGAGTAGTTACACGAGTAAGTATGGTGACACAAAATAAAACGGGGTAATTTTCTAAGCAGATAAAAAATGATAACTATAATGTATGGCGGAAGAGCACTTCGCAGTACTTCGACCTCGGCGCAGTAATATTGGTTCTATTGATGGAAGTGAGAGGGGGAGTTTTCAGGAGTTATGATATTACTGTGCTGAGGTCGAAGTGCTGCGAGAAGAGAGAAGTATTCTTCCGCCATACATTATAGTTATCATTTTTTATCCGCTTAGAAAATCGCCACTGTTTATTTCGTGTCACCATACTTACTCGTGTAACTACTCATGTAAACATCTTTAAAAAGGGAAAACACGGAAGTGTTTGGTAGCTTCTAAATTCATCTTTGTTTGGATCCTAAGGAATGAGTGGTGCTAAGCTAAACGCTAGCATAGTGGCGCCGCGCGCTAGAGCGATTAAGTGCACGCACCGAGACGGGAGAGGTACGTATCAACTCGTCTAAGTTGAGGGAAAAACATATTGGAATATGGAAAAACGGTGGCATTTTCCTTTAAGCGAACAACTCTTTAAGGAACCATTTTTTCTCAGTGTGAAGAACATCTAAAGAACCTTTTTTCACTATAAATAACTTTTTATGGAATGGAAAGCTTCCATGGATGTTAAATGTTCTTCATGGAACCATTAATGCCCATAAAGAACCTTTATTTTTAAGAGTGTTGAGCATTTATATTCTAATTTAATTTTAGACTTGTGTCAGATTACTCCACCCAAAAAAGACTTTTTGTTTTTATGTCAATCAGATGGCTCCTTCCAGTCTTATCAGAAACGCATTTTTCAATATGTCTGCTGCAGTGTGTATGTGTGTGTGTGGCAGCATCTGCTTCCTCTCCAGAGGGACACGACAGGCACTACAGGTGCATTTCCATACACCCACCTGTGCTATGCGTTCTGTTCACGCAGGCAAATTGGTTAATTTGCTGTCGTTCAGCCCGAGGATCTGTGTGACATTAGCCCTAAATGCATCCCACCGGCTGAGCGACCCCGTGTCATATTAGGAATATAATGTTCCCCGCACACATACGGTTTGCTCAGTACGTGCTCTCATAATTCGAGCGTGATATATCGCCATTTCACATGAATAATGCAACAGCAGCAAAAGCAGTAATGTCACCGGCTTTGTCCACTCTGCGTTCAGTGAACCGTACAGGCCCTCGAGGAGACGCACACGATCATGGATATAATTTCCCTCCATCTGCATTTGATTTACTATGTGTTCCAGCGATAAATGGTGGTTATTGATGGCTGTAATCTTGAGTTATAACGCAGAGGTCATTACAGATCATTTCACTGTGGTTTCATACAGTCAATTAGACTACACACTTCTGCATGGGACTCTCTTATGAGAGGCCTAACACCTTTTGCAGCTGAAAGATTTATTAAATTTTAGCGGTAGAGGAGGAAAATTATTATTTGAATTATTTATCTGAAACCTAAAAGGTGGTTCTGCTCTATTTTATATATCTTAAGACATGTGATAAAGATAGTAGGCACAAAACAGAGACATGGTTTATGCTATGAACTCTGACAATAATAACTGTGAGATAGTAACAGCACGGCCCAAACCTACCGTGAATATTATATCTGCGATGTAATATTCGATTCTGCTGCCTTTTGCAGATTGAAGCTAGAATTTAAATATTGTAGCAATGTTAAACTAAAAAGTGTAAGTAAGGAATAATTGAAGACGGGCTGTTTAATTATTGAAACCCGAGGTGGTAATGCAACCACGATGAGAGGAAATGAGGCTGTTACACCCAAGGTGTGCATTAAGTTTTTAATAATTCAACAATATAGAGTAAATTATTCCGCTTAAACTGCAGTTACCACATACCAACCTCCCAAAGCCATATTTTAGGATTTTGTCCCTAAAATGTTCTTTTGAGTGGAACCACTTCCTCAAAATTGCGATTTAGTGCTTTTAAAAGTGTGTCAAAGTGTGTGTTTAATCGTGCTTTTTGGCTAATATTGATCTTGGGAATCGAAGAGTTTGGAATAGTTCTCTTTGAACTTTTTTAACTGAGAAAAGAAGTGCTGAGAAGTGTGAGAATGATATTCACACAACATTTTTAAACGTTACATTGGTCCTATTATCAAGAAGCATTTTTATGACATTATAGAATGTCACAACACTAGCTACACACTCAAAAGTATACATATATACTCTTAGAAAAAAAAAAAGGTACAAAAGTTATGACTGGGGCGGTACCTTTTCAAAAGGTACTGATATGTAACATTTAGGTACTAATATGTATACTTCAGGTACAAATATACCTTTAAGATACTAAAATCTGATTATGTAACTCGCCTTACTTGTAATGCATTATCCCCAACACTGCTATTACTAAAATTGAACACTGCTATTACTAAAACACTGCTATTACTAAAACTTTATCATCAACAGGCATCAATATTAATGTGAAAAGATGGTGTTATATTTATAAAACCTGAACAGATGGAGCACCAAGATGAACTTTATCATCTTTAACATCTTTATTGAATATTATCAAACCACTGTTGGCAGTTTTGGAGAGAAGAGTGAGAGCAAGATTCCTTCATCCAACATCTCTGAAGAAATTGGCAGATGTTCTGATAGACTACATTCAACTGTAGACTATTCAGTAGTAGTAGCAGTATGAATCTATTCTAAGAAGGTTGGAAGTTGTATTAAAGGCAAATGGTGGTAAAACATCTTAGTAAAGAAAAACTGTCTGTTTCCCAACCCCTGTACTTGTAGTATAAGTATGCTCTACATAATGCACAGTACAAGTATGCAAATTGAGAAAGCTTTTGAAACAATTCCGACAACAATGTGTTATGGAAGTTTAATGTAGTCAACAAACCTGGAACTAAATCAGAACCATGCAGTTAGAAAAAATGCATCAACACCCTTGGAATGTGTGTCAACCAGTTACAACTCAGCAGAGCCACTGTATAAGGCATAATAATTCTGGTGATTTGCATATTTGCATTATGCTGTTTAGTTTAACTATGTTCAGGACTTACTCATCAGAACCTCTAATATGTGCTTATTCTGAACATGTGCACTGAACAGCGGTTAACAGGTGTTGGATACTCTGAAAGAGAGAATGAAATTGAGTCACATGGCTGAAGCTTTCGTACAGCCTCTGGAAATCTCAGCGTGATTCTCCAGACAGTTTACACAGGACAATATCTAACCAATGCAGATGTTTGGCTGAAGTAAAACACTGAACATCTGCTGTTACTTGTTCGACAAATTGCTTTTCATGCATGCCACAGATGTGTCATGTATTCAGATTGTAAATCTCTTTTATTTATACAGGACCATTTTCAAAAACTTATCTTTCAAAAAGAACATGTTGTTCTCCATTTCTCCACTCTGCAGTGAATATGTCAAATCCAAAAGCAAAATCCCAGAGAACTTTGAACTTGCTTTCTTATTCCAGAGAATGTACTGTTTGTACCCGGTTATAACCCAGCAGTTGTGACTTTAATATGTCTTTGGAAAGTTAAAGGGACAGTTCACCCAAAACTTCAAATTTTGTCTTCATTTACTCATCCTCAAGTTGTTCCAAACCTATATGTATATGAGTTTCTTTCTTCTGCTTAACACAAAATAAGATATTTTGAAGGATGTTGGTAACCAAAACAGATTTCCATACTATGGAATTCAATGGCTACCATCAACTGTTTGGTTACTAACATACTTCAAAATATCTTCCTTTGTTCTACAGCTGATAGTAGCCATTGACGTCTGTAGTATTTTTTTCCATACTATGGAAGTCAATGGCTCTCATCAACTGTTTGGTTACGAACATTCTTTCAAATATCTTCTTTTGCGCTACAGTTGATGGTAGCCATTTGACTTCCATAGTATTTTTTTTTTTTTTCTCCATACTATGGAAGTCAAAAGCTACTGTCAGCTGTTTGGTTACCAACATTCTTCAAAATATATCCTCAAACAGAAGAAAATAAACTCATACAGGTTTGGAATGACATGAGGGTGAGTAAATGATGACAGAATTTTCATTTTTGGGTGAACTGTCCCTTTAATCCTTTTGTTAGCAGCATCAAATCAGATGATTTATTACTGGTAGTTCTACTGATGTTATTTATCTTTGACTTGTCTTTGTGGTTTGCAGTATATTGGCAAAGCTAACAGACAGCTCCATATCCAGATTAATGGACATCGAAGTTTCATTAGCCATGGTGACCTCAAACCCCCTGTGGTCAGGCACTTCAAGCCAGACAATCACCCCGTTCACACTCTTTCAGTTTGTAGCATCAATACAGTAGCTCTTTCCTGTAGATACTCTGATATAAAACAAAAGCTATTACAGTGTGTGAATAGACGGATTCACAGTTTCAGGGAAAACAAACCCTCTTGCTGTTTTGCAGGTCTGATCTGCATAACTGGAAGTGTTTAGTGCCAAAAAGTCAAAGGTTTGCATACTTTTATGGCCCTGCACTGTGAGTATTTACATGCTGTGTTCAGTAACGACATGAAAATATGGCATTGTTTGAGTGTTGTTTGTTTAAACAGACTGTGTTTTTTAGACCTAAAGGGAAAGTTCACCCAAAAATGAAAATTACCCCATGATTTACTCACCCATATTCATCCTAGGTGTACATGACTTTCTTCTATCAGACAAATACATTCAGAGTCATGTTAAAAATGCCCTGGCTCTTCCTAGCTTTATAATGGCAGTGAATAGCTGTTGAAATTTGGAAGCCCTAAAAGTGCATCCATCCATTATAAAAAAAAATGTGCTCCACATGGCTCCAGGGGATTAATAAAGGCCTTTTGAAGTGAAGTAATACATTTGTGTAAAAAGATATCCATATTTTAAACTTTATGAACCGTAACATAGCTTCCGCTAACTGTACAAGAAAGTGGTGTTCCAGCGGATGATGTAGGCGTAGTGTAAGCACCAGTGAGAAGTGACGAACATGGAAGCACAGTGGAGAAAGAAAAACAAAACACCGGTCACTAAGTACAAAACAAGGATTTGTAAAGAAAAGTGACGTAGAATTTCGATATGAGCCAAGAGGAGCCTGGTTTTCATTTGCTGTAAACAAAATATTGGTTCTCTCGAGACTAGCATATTCTCAACGGAGCTTACGTTACGCCTACATCCTGCGTCATCCGCTGGAATGCCACTCTTGTGAATGCTTGTACGACAATTAGTGGAAGCTAGAGATTACGGTTTATAAAGTTTTAAATATGGATTTTGTTCTCACACAAATGCATCAGTTTGCCTTAAAAGGCCTTTATTAACCCCCCGGAAGCGTGTGGAGTACTTTTTATGATGGATAGATGCAGGTTTTTGGGCTTCTATTGGACTATTGAATCTCAACAGCCATTCACTGCAATTATAAAGCTTGGAAGAGCCAGGACTTTTTTGATATAACTCTGATTGTATTCGTCTGAAAGAAGAAATTCATATACATCATGGGATAATTTTCATTTTTTGGTGAACTATCCCTTTAACTGAAGATGTTAAGGACCAAATTTAGCGGAAATCTTCTTTCTGGTCAGTATCTGGGGCAGGGCTTTCTTTAAAGGTCATGTTTTATCACCAGCTGTGTTCCTGCTCGATGGTTCAAGCAGTTTCACTTCATTTTCCTCAGCGAATCCACCAACCTGCTAAATTTAACGCAACCTTTCCCACATTCCTTCATAATAAGGATACAGGCGTGTTAACGGCCTGCGAACAGCTCATGTTAAGCTTCAGTGACAGCATCATTAACAGGGAGGTGGTGATGATTCCTTCTGCTCTCCCTCTCTGTGCTATGACATTGCCTGATGTTGATGTGGTGCTGTGAAATAATTATGTTGAAAATGAAGACGGCTCCTTTCATAGGAGATGTGCATGAATTGAGGCAGAAAGGTTTTCTGAGTTTTCAATAGGGGTTGTGTCCAAAGAGCTCTATAATGCCTGGAGAAAACTATTGGTTACCATTCACATTCATCTCAGTGGCAGTTGCTTTGCACTTTTAAGAGCCATACAGAAAAAAACGATTACTGGCATAATTGACTCAAAATCACTATTTTTTAAAAAAATAAATTATGATAATAAAATATAAACAATAATATATTGGAATATTTGCAATAATTAGAAAAAGTTATTTCATCAGAATACATGACTAATTTTGAATGTCAGTCAATAGAGAAAGATGCTTTGTCCCTCCAGAATGGTGTAGTTACAACCTCTACCAGCAGGGGCTATAGGAGTCAAGCAGTGTTGTTTTGGATTTAATTATGCGAGTCAAAATTGGTTTGGGTGGGTGGACAACATTTGGGCTGTCAATTCAAAAAGTTTGCTTGTTGGACTAATTACGTTGTTTATTCTGATCGTTTGGGCTTTTTTTTCTTTTTTTCTTTTTTTTTTTGTGGTTGAATTGGCGTGTTTTTGCTGTTGAAATCGAAAATGATGCATATTTGTTTCCAAGGGTTAAGGTATATACATTTATTGACCCGTTTGGGTAGAAGTAATTTTTGTCATATTTGTTCATTTTCTTTTACTGTATTTGCCTTCTTTTGATCTGTTTGCCTTTTGTATTGTTCTCCTGTGTGGAAAATTGATTCATTTATAGTATTTTATTTTGTCACTATTTAGTTTTAAGGTAAAATTAGAGGTAAAATTGTCCTTATCAACCTTAGTTACATGGAAATAGATCCCATTCTTTTGGCAGTGAATGTTTTGGGCAGGTTTTGGAGAGCTTTTGGGCTGGAAATTGTCAACCCAATTTGGCAACACTGGAGTCAAGCATTTATAGGTTTTTTCTAATTGGATGTGATTTTGCTGCATGCATTTTTGTTGGGTCTGGATACAATGCAGTTATATACATCTTTCATAACTTTCCACCACTGATCCAGCAATACACGTCTCTGCATATACATATAATTGTATGTTGTGGTATGCTACCCTTTATTCTAGTATAATCATTGTATTGAATGACTGATTACAGGTTATGATAAGAGCATGCATTATTTTTCTTTTTTTTTACTTGACAGCATCAAGAAAGTGCTTTTATTTCCATGAGATCCTTCCTGCGTGAGTGAATTGTCTCCGCTGCAGTTCTATAGGGGCTTTGGAGAGTGTTTTCCTGCATCAGATGGAAAAGAGATATAAAATGAAAATGTGTGCTTTTGTGACAGTATCAGATAGATGGAAGGATGTTTACGGGAAGTGTGTATACATGCATTTGCAGCATTTGTATGCTTGAAGATGGGCTTCCTTTATTTGATGAAAAAAGCCTGACATTTTTCTTTCTATTATTCTCTCTCTGCAGAAAATCCAGGAGACAGAAATAACTCTTGCACATCCTGCTGATGTTTGTATCTTGTGGTTTCACATACACCATCAGATTTAAAAATTCTTACCACTTCATCAAAAAAAAAAAAAAAAAAGACAGGGTGTGATTAATTTGTGATTAAGAAACATAGAAACATAACCTCTTATGTTTGAGACAACTGGATTTGCAACTTAAAAAAAAAAAAAAAAAAAAAAAAAAAAACCTTCATAAAACAATAAAGACATTCCAAAGATGTATCTTACACTACTAAATACACTAAATTAATAAATGTTTTCTACTATAATTTTACTACTTACAATAGTAATTTCAGTAACTGGGTAATAACTAGGTACTAACCTAACCCTTACCCATGTAGTTACCTTTTATTGCTCAGTATTTAAGTACACTGTTGCATGTACTGTAAATTACGGTTCTAGTTTTTTCTTTGGTCAATTCACTTTGCTTACTGCTGCACCTTTGAAAATAATACAAATAAATAAATACATAAATATAAACACTGGCTCACTCACAAAAGCATAAAAACCCTTAACCTTATATGCATATCAGTCTAGTGACTAGTATGATATCATTTCACCCATCCTACACGCTATTAAACATGCAACTGATAATATCTTTGATATCCTGTTTAATGGTGGCCATAAAATATAATACCAATTACAGTAATACTATCAGCAGGGGTAATAATAATAGTAATAACTACTATCGATCCAGTGGTTTTGAGGGCTAATATTGCTGGTGCCCCATTAACTGCTGGCACAGTCACGGCTTCGGCTCAGAGTGCCTGAGAATTAAATGTTAATTTTTATTGATGAAAAAATGTCAGCAGGAGGCAGAAACTCTCCGCTTGGAATGAGACATTCACACGATGCACTGAGGCATTGATAATCCATTCAAGCCTGCCAATGTGGCGGGAGATTAAAATCACATCTGGATTAGATGACTTTTTGTTGCGATATGTGTGAGTGTGTGGCTGCCTCATTTTAATTGGAAATAAGCATAAACAATTCTTAAGCCCAGACAGCTCTGATCCAAAAGCTATCGAGCTGCCTCGCTGTCTGCTGACTACATAGACAGCTGCCTTCTAAGACAACTAAAATGGAACCTTGTAAGTGATTGATTTGGAACACTCTATATGCAGCAGCTATGTGAGGCATACAGATAGCACTCCTTGTGCAAAACGCACAGATGATTGGACTTACAATTGATTTCAATCAGTCGAGTTTGGTGATAGCATGTTCCTTTATTAAAGGGGTCCTATTATGCTCTTTTACAAAGTCTTGATTTCGTTTTAGGAGTGTACTAGAACATGCTCTCATGTTTGGTGGTTCGAAAATTGCATTATTTTTCACATAATTTACATTATTACAATACCATTCTCCCGAGTCTGGCACAGACGGCTCGATTAGTTCCGGGTTTGATGAAGGCCCGCATTCCGAAAAACGAAATGTGTTGTGATTGGTTAGCTGTCCCAGTGCGTTGTGATTGGCGAACAGCTAGGCAGAATGACTAAAAGCAAATTCATTCTCTGCCAGCGGGAGGCGCTGTTGGAGCGGGAGAGAGTGAGGTTTCCCCGGTAACGCTGTACACAAAGCAGAGCTCCGCTCACAAACGCTGCTTTATCAGACATTACATGTAAGATGAAATGAAAATGACATCCAAAATTTTCTGAAGACAGTCGGGTTCCATCAGAAATACAGTGATATAAAAACACCAGCACCGGGTTTCGATTTTGAAACGTGCATTCGAATTTCCGTAGGCGGGATTTATTTTAATGATATTCTAATGGGCCAATTTGTGATGTCACAAATACAGGAAAACAACTTTGTAGTCCAAACGAACTGTTCGTTGTACTTCTTGAAAAGAGTTTTTTTTTTTTTTTTTTTTTTTTTTTTAAAAACGAATATCTCCCTTTGGAGTGGACTTTGAGATTTGTAACTTTGTAGATCTTTTTATGCCCAAACATACACACTACACACTGACTAAAATTCAAAAAGTGAAAAAGCATAATAGGACTCCTTTAAGCATAAAACAGTATAAGTCAAGTCACCTTTATTTCTATAGCTATAATACAGATTGTGTCAAAGCAGCTTTACAGCAAGCATTTTTAACCTTAAAAATGCTTCATTTAGATCAGGGGTGTCCAAACTCGGTCCTGGAGGGCTGGTGTCCTGCAGAGTTTAGCTCCAACTTGCCTCAACACACCTGCATGGAAGTTTCTAGTATGCCTAGTAAGAGCTTGATTAGCTTTCATGGCTGTGGTTGCCAGATTTCAAGAGTTTAAATCCCCCAATCATGATGATGACTATTATTTGTTTAAGTGATTGATGCCCATGAGTGTGTTATGTGTGTTTTAACAGGTGAAAATATGTTTGATTTTTGGTAATTATTTAACTTTCTGGAGACATTCGGAATGAATTTTACGGAATGAAGTTTATTTTGTGGCTTAAATACAATACATATTACTCAGAGTCTGACATGTTGGTGTCAGGATTATCTTGTGTTTCCCTTCCTCTTGTTTGCCCATATTTGTTTTTTTCCTGTTCCTGTCATTATTAGTTAATTATTGTCCAGCTGTGTTCATTTAATTATGTCATTATGTTGTGTATTTATAGTGTGTCCTGCCCTGTGTTTCCTGTCGAGTATTATACCTCATTCATGTCTGTCGCGTCCCTGCAAGTTAATTGTACTCTTCTGTTTGGTTCATTAAAGACTCTTGTTTTGATTTACTCCTCATCTTCCCGTTCCTGGTTTCCGTCTCCCCAGTGGAATCGTGACAGAATACTCAACCACAAAAAAAGTAAGCAGCGCTCCCTTTCCCATGTTTTGTTTGCGGTTTTTGTTTGTTTGTTTTTTTTCTCCTGCCGTGATGGCAAGCCTGCCGCCGCCGTCTGCGACTGGTACCCACCAGCTGGATGGATTTCAGTCTGGATCGGCTGCCAAGCCCGCCGCCGCCTGCGGCTCACTCAAGACTGCCACCGTTCGCGGCTCAGTCAAGGCCGCTGTTCGCGGCTCGCTCAAGGCCGCCACCCGCGGCGAAGTCACGCACACCGCCGTCCGCGGCTCATGCAAGCCCGCCGGCCGCTGCTCCCTCGGTGCTCCTGGACATGGAGCTGCCCCTGGGGTTCTCAGCTCCACTCCTCTCTCCAGTGCCCGCTCCTCGAACGCGCCTGCCAGAGCCCCCTCCAGTGCACACTCCTCGAACGTGCCTGCCAGAGCGCCCTCCAGTGCCTGTCCCAAGCTGAGTCATGTCCCCTGTAGTCTTGTCCAGTCCTCCGGAACCCTTTCTAGTCGGTCTTGTCAGTCATGTCTTGTCTGTGGGGGTTCCGTGGAAGCAGGAAGCTTCTTTTGTCATGGCCAAGAAAGCCATTCCCAAGCCGCTTGCTTCGCGGAACACCCCTACGGAAGCGGTTCCCGAGTGTACCCCTGAGAGGGCCCCTGACCCCAAAGCCAACACATCGAGCCCAGGAAGGGCTCCAGTTCCCGAGTCGAGCCCGGGAGAGGCTCCAGTTCCCGAGTCAAGCCCAGTGAGGGTTCCTGATCCCCAGTTCAGCCCAGAGAAGGCTCCTGATCCCCAGTTCAGCCCAGAGAGGGCCCCTGACCTCCAGTTAAGCCCCGTAAGATCCTCCAAGTATTTTTTGGGGGGGAGGGGGGTATGGCTACTGCGGTAGTGGCCGGGGCTGGGGCCACGGCCTCGGCCTCGAAGGCTGCACCGCCATGGCTTCCTGAACTCCTTGACCCGCCATGGCCTCCTGAGCTCCCTGCACCGCCATGGCCTCCTGATCTCCCTGACCCGCCATGACCTCCTGAAGTTATTCAAAGCACAGTAGATGCAGTACCTTCAGTACCTTCTCTTATGTGACTTTCCGCTAATCATTCTCACTTGCAACCCACCTCGACACTGTCTCTCTGCTGTAACTTCAACTACTGGTGTCACCGTTGAACAGTGTCACTTTAGAGAAAAAAAAGAGTGATTTATACACTTTTTAATGTCATGTTTCATAATATTTGCATTGTTTTATTTTGTGGATTGTTTTCTCACCAGGTTTTTGAGGAGGCGCTGCCTCCCTTGCCTCCTCAGAGGAAGCACCCCCTGCTTAAAATGCTGTCTAGATAGGCAGCTCACTAGCTTTTCAAACAGAGCTACAATATCAAGTCTGAATTTTCCAACAACTTCCAAACCGGTAGCCAGGAGCCCATCTTTGCCCGAGGTTTCCTCCAAGACACTTTGAATTCTGCTTGTTTATTTAGTCTTAGGCCCCAAACACTAGCTCTCAGTTGTTCCTCAGAGTGTTCATCTTCCCATCATCGTTGTTTACTGATCATTCATATTGCCTTTCAAATTTAAAAGAGGATTACATGTAACAGATTTCCCAGCTGATATTAGTATTTGAACACAAATGGCTCGGAGGCCAACTTCATTTTCATGAAAGTGAGATCTGCATCGCACCGCAGGGTTTTGCAGCGAGTCAGTGGGGAGAGAATGTTCTTCGGGCAGGACTGACATCCGCTTCCACAGTTCAGATGCAGGAAGAAGCTCATGTCTGAGTTTGCGTGGGTGGCTGAAGGAAAGGAAAGAAAGTGTTGGAAAGAAATGCTCTATATGAAAAGTGTATTTGTTTTTTAAGTTTACTTTAAATATAATGTATTTACTTTAAACTAAACTATACACATTTGCGGCTAAAAGTTTGGAATAATTAGTTTTTTTTTGTTGTTGTTTTTTTTTAATGTTTTGAAAGAAGTTTCACCAAGGCTGCATTTATTTGATCAAAAATACTGTAAAAACAGTAATGTTGTGAAATATTATTGTAATTTGAAATAACTGTTTTGTCTTTGGATATATTTTAAAATGTCATTTATTCCTTTGATGGAAAAGCTGAATTTTCAGCATCATTACTCCAGTCTTCAGTGTCACATGATCCTTCAGAAATCATTCTAATGCTGATTTGCTGCTCAAGAAACATTTCTTGTTATTGTCAATATTGAAAACAGGTGTGCTGCTTCATGCTTTTATGGAAATCTTCATACATTACCATTCAAAAGTTTGGATAAGTATTATTTAAAGAAAGAAAGAAAGAAAGATGATTATTCAACAAGGATGCATTAAAATGATCAGAAGTGACAGTAAAGACATTTATGATGTTACAAAAATAAATAAATGCTATTCAGTGAACTTTTAATCAGAAGAATCCTCAAAAACTGTATCATGGTTTTCACAAAAATATTGAGCAACAAAAATTGTTTCCAACATCGATAATAAGAAGAATTATTAATAACTGAGCACTAATAATAATTGAGCTTGACACTGAAGACTTTGGAGTAATAATGCTGAAAATTCAGCCTTGCATCACAAGAATAAATTACATTTTAAAATATATTAAAATAGAAAAGTTATTTTAAATTGTGCTAATAATAATTGATTAATTATTAATTAATTGATTAATTAAGAGCACTTATAATAATTGAGCTTGACACTGAAGACTTGGAGTAATAATGCTGAAAATTCAGCCTTGCATCACAAGAATAAATTACATTTTAAAATATATTAAAATAGAAAAGTTATTTTAAATTGTGCTAATAATAATTGATTAATTATTAATTAATTGATTAATTAAGAGCACTTATAATAATTGAGCTTGACACTGAAGACTTGGAGTAATAATGCTGAAAATTCAGCCTTGCATCACAAGAATAAATTACATTTTAAAATATATTAAAATAGAAAAGTTATTTTAAATTGTACTAATAATAATTGATTAATTATTAATTAATTGATTAATTAAGAGCACTAATAATAATTGAGCTTGACACTGAAGACTTGGAGTAATAATGCTGAAAATTCAGCCTTGCATCACAAGAATAAATTACATTTTAAAATATATTAAAATAGAAAAGTTATTTTAAATTGTACAAATATTTCACAATATTACTGTTTCTACTGTACTTTTGAACAAATAAATGCAGCCTTGGTAAGCAGTAGAGACTTCTTTCAAAAACATCTTGCATATAGGAAAGAAACTATAGGGGAGATAATGTTAGTCACACCTGTAGCTCAATTCTAATTGGTTAAACAAGCTGATGAACCTCCCCTTCACCAAAACATTCATAAAGAGTTAAATGTAAATCATATGTGGAACAACAGTAGTTCATAAACCAAAAAAGGCCATAGTTCACCACACAAGCCTTCTGGGCCATAAGCTGTTGTTCAGCGTGAATCATTGTTTATCTTGCTCTCTGTTGGAGTGGTGAAAGTCTGAAAAATGCTTTCTGACATGGCTGAGCGGGAGCCCAAAGCAATCTCTGGACCACAAGCAACCCTTTGACACGAAGGACCCCGGAAAGCCCTTTCCTAAGGAAACAAAAACAGCATATTGCTTGCAACTGCACTTCTGTTGCTTGCTGTAATGCATTAATTTTATAGGGTCGAACTGTTGAAAAACAACTGTAAAATGCAACAGTACCTTGTAAGTATAACAATAACTTTAAATCCTATTGTTGCAAGGTTACAAGAGTGCATTTAATCATTTCAGACAATGTATTCATGTTCTCTAAAGTGGTGTTTTATTATGCAAATGAATTTCAATTTAGTTGCAATATTGTGAATTTCAAGCATGTGAATTTTCATTTACACTTTATGGCAACAGAAACAGGTTCATGATTTTCATCAAATTTGCTCCAAACAGCAATGATAAAAGTTGTATTCACATTCATATCAAACTGAATATTTTCATGGCGTAACTAATAATTTATCATATAACACTAGATTTTACATTTAACATTTTGAAGCATCATGCCATTCATGAAAGGGTCAAGGGTCTAAAACTCAATATATATGCATCTCAGTATAAACAATAAAACTTTTATATCTCTCTTATACAGACCTTTAAGTTGATGATAAAAGCAATTCCGTTTCTAAAGGGTGACCAGTGAGAAGTGCTATTGACGCCATTCATGTCAGATAGGGTCAGTATCATGGCTTCCTAAAGGAGCATCTCTCTCCAGCACTGATTTCTCATTCCTCTCCTGTCTCAGCATCAGATAAACACATGATGAAGAACGTCTCGTCCCTCCGGGACTTCCACACTAGCTGTGTGCAGGCTGTGAAGTTCCTATGTCTACACATTCCACTAGTTGCAATAAAGTTTGAAGTGTTTCCGTTGTCCTAGATGTTTGAAATCTGTGTGATATGTAAAATAATTCTGAATTCCTAAATGTATTCCCTTTAAGTCAGGATCAAAAGGCAGTTGGATCCTGCATGGTGTGGTTATGTAGGGCTCAAGATATAGATGAATTTAAAAATTATTCTGTTTTATTATGCTCTAAAATGTTTAAGTTACCAAAAAAGCACATTTCTATATATTTGTTTTATTATAGTGCTGGTAAGGCAGCATTGTACACTTTCAGAAAAAAAAGGTACAAAATTTGTCACTGGGGTGGTACCTGTACAAAATGTACCATTTAAGTACTAATTTGTACAATCTAAATACCAAAATGTATTTTTAAGCTACTAATATGCACAATTTAGGGGTAAAAAGTTAAAAAAAAAAAAACAACTTTTTTTCTGAGAGTATATTGATTCTCCTTAATGATTCTCCTTGACTAGACATTCCATTTTGCTGCGTCAAATTAAATTTACAAAAGTGATTTTATATACATAGAACGCATATGAAATGCAAGTATAGTATCTGTTTCAAAGAAAGCTTTTTTGTCAAAATATGGGTGAAATTATGTTCTATTGTCAAAATGAAACATTATTCTGACCTGTACTTATTAAAATATATAAAAGAAAAAGTGATCATACTCAGTTTTGTTCTTTTTTTTTGTTTTTTTTTTGTTTTTTGTTTTTGTTTTTTTTTAATTTATATGAACTATTGCAACACTGAATGACATTTTATTGGGTGTCTTATGCAAATCATGGTAAAAATGTATGATAGTCTCAGATTCATTTCCAACTTTGTTATACTTGCACTGAATTAAACAGTGATGATATATACTTACATAACATAAGAAGACCAGACTATTTGAACTAGGCCAGAGTTTAAATCCTTTATCTAAATTTGATGCATACTGAACAGGCCATCCTGGCTTTCAAAATAGCTGAATCAAGGATGCGTCTCTTATCAGATGACGTATTGTGGAATAAAAATCACGGAAAGGATTGCTGGACGCCATTGGCAGGTTAAACACAGACTTCATTAATTCTGTGACTCTTTATCAGGAAGTGCCAAATACAGATAAAAGAGCAGCTTATTTTAGACTGATTCACCTCAGACAGATGATTGTTTTATTATAACCTACTCTTGATATTTATTTTCAATAACCAGATTCATTTGAATGAATAGAGAATTACATCCGACACCTTTGAGCACAATGTCAACGCACAAATTAAAGTTCACTTCATTTTCAGGAGAACTGTTTCTTTCATTTTTAAGTAAAATCTGAAGCTCAAAGCAGAAGGATCTGTATTTTTGCTATCTAGACCTGGAAAACAAATCAAAATGCTCTGTGTTACCCAGAATCACAAACATCTTTAAATCTTTTCTCTGCCTTTTTTTGTACTCAATAAAAGAAAAGAAAGAAACCCATCTGTTAGACCTGCCAGCAACTTTGCAAGCAGATTTTAAGCAGGATCTTTTCATTTCAGAGGTGTCAAAAATATCTGATATATCTTGTTTGGATGGGAGAAACAGTGTTGATTCAGGCAGCCTGAAGTTTGATAAGAAGTGCAAAATGCCAGAGAATGATGCTCACGCTAATCGAGACCGAGCTATCAGAGATAAGAGATATGGATGGGAGTTCAGGAGCAAAGCAAAAGACAAATGTCACAGTGTCCAAATACTGATAAGAACTAGAGAAGCATCAACAATGACATTTAATAAGGTTCAGTGGATATCCATATTCACAGCAGTGGAATCAATGTGTGATCAACACACACACGCAGTTCTCGTTTTAAAGGTCATGTTTTAAAGGTGTCTTGTTAAGTCTTTCAGGCAGCTCTTGGGTAGCTGTCAAACCTTTCATGTGTCTCATAGAAAGTGAGTGGAGGTTAGTTGAACGCACCACTGAGATTGTTAACCTGAATAACAAAGCACTTAGGTACAGGAACTTACATCATCTTGCTCATTGTCTATGCATAGCTCAGTGCAGCGCGCTTGTTACGCGTGTGGCAGTCAGTACAGCGTTTGTTTTTGTGTGTGTGTGTGTGTGTGTGTGTGTGTGTGTGTAGGAAGTAAATTGCCCTGATCTCATAAAACACATGCCGAAAATAGTTAGAGAAAAAATAGAAACCGAACAACTACAGGAGACTGCACAGTAACATGAAATTTCTTCATTTTAACTCTTAAATTCAACTTTTTAAATACAATATAGTGGTGCAGGGATGACATTGCCAATTTTTTGTAGGATAAACCCAGAAACAAATTAGTATATTAGCACTTTCATTTCCATTGGAAACCAAACTCTTCTAATTAAAACTTTCAGGAAAAATGTTTTTTAAATAAAGACTGAAATAGTTTGTTGGAAGCTTAGTGTTGGTGATGTTGAAGTCATGTGATGGTGGTGTAGTTCATTTATAGCCTACGTTAAGCTTCTGGCGATTTATTTTTGCTTCAGAATTCAGAGAAGTTGTGTTAATTTGTGATTATCTTATTGAACAAAACTTTTTTTGGCCACAGAGCTTATTTTCTGCAATAATCCAAAAGCCAATGAAAAAATCCTGTTAGGTTTTTAGGTAATGCTAACATCCGTGTTGGTCTACAAAAATACTGTATGTAATCACTGCAGTGATATTTTTATTAATTAATTATTTATTTATTTAATAATTTAAATTTCTCATGTACACAAACATAATATATTGTTAATCAATTCCATTTGACAGTTGGAAAACACAAACCATGACATATTACAAAAGAAGCCAGGAATTCTCTTCTAGTGCAGGTTAATCAATATCCATTCCTTTTTGCAATTGAGTAATTATTAAGTAATTATTACCATTCATGAATAAGGCAAACATGGCAAGAGTGAATGAAAATCACAAGTCTTTCTTTGTTATGTAACTAGATTTTCTTTATGTTTACAATCTGCTCACTGACTGTTTGATTCTGCATAGAAAAATGAGTTTTTTTGATCTGACAAGCTGTAATCTGATTGGCCATTGACTGTATTGCATTTGTGCCTTTGAATAAGTTATTTAACCTTAGTTTGTTTCAAAATAATTGCCCCTGTAATAAATGAGTTGGTTAAAAAACTGCTACCTGTCTTGGCTGGCAAATTGAAATTGCGAATAAAAAAAATATGCCCAATGGAAACAGCAAAAACTCGCATATATCGCAAGAACGTTTTTACGCTTGCATGAGGTGATTTTCCAGGTAATTCGAAAAAGGAATATTTCGTAAAATTGCAATGGAAACAGTTTTTTTTTCGCATTTACAGGTCACCTGGCATACATAAAAGTCACATGATCATTCTTTATAACCTCCAAGAAACACCTCATACGTGGCTGCTCTCCAGTATAAGGTGCTTTTCTTGCCATTATTGCTTGGATAACTTGCGTTTATACCAGCTGCACCACAGTACATGTCAGAATCGTCCCAGAAGTGGCTCTCTGTGCTGCTTCACTAAAGATACATGCCTACCAGAGGTGGAAAGTAACTAATTACAAATACGTTCGTTACAGCAGGCCTACTTGAGTACATTTTTACATTTTTTCTACTTTCTTGAGTATAATTAAATTGTGGTACTTTTACTTTTACTTGAGTAGAATAAAACTAAAGTATTCAATTTCGCTACATTTATATTTCACCAAAAGTACAAAGTACAAAAAAAAAAAAAAAAAAAGGACAAAGAAGGCGCCGATGGAGAAACAGAGCGAGCCGGCGTTTGACGGGTATTTTTCAAACTTCTGGGGTGGAGCCCTATAGAATTTCAATCCTGCCATAATTAGAAATAAATAAATAAATGTACAAAGAAATGTAAAAAAGCAAAAATAAATAAATAAATATACTGTGGTGTGAAAAATTGTTTGCCCCCTTCCTGATTTTTTTTTTTTTTTTTGCATGTTTGTCACACTTTAATGTTTCAGATCATCAAACAAATTTAAATATTAATCAAATATAACACAAGTAAACACAACATGCAGTTTTTAAATGAAGGTTTTTTTTGTTTGTTTGTTTGTTTTTTATGAAGGGAAAATAAAATCCAAACCCACATGGCCCCGTGTGAAAAAGTGTTTGCCCCCTTCCTGATTTTATTTTATTTTTTTTGCATGTTTGTCACACTTTAATGTTTCAGATCATCAAACTAATTTAAATATTAATCAAATATAACACAAGTAAACACAACATGCAGTTTTTAAAT
Source organism: Spinibarbus caldwelli (assembly GCA_039654775.1). Classification (NCBI taxonomy): domain Eukaryota; kingdom Metazoa; phylum Chordata; class Actinopteri; order Cypriniformes; family Cyprinidae; genus Spinibarbus; species Spinibarbus caldwelli. The sequence goes on from CM077239.1 coordinate 27,262,235, forward strand.
GAAGGGTTTTTTTTTTGTTGTTTTTTTTTTTTTTATGAAGGGAAAACAAAATCCAAACCCATATGGCCCCGTGTGAAAAAGTGTTTGCAGGCAGATAAACCTGAGTATCATCCGCATAACAGTGAAATGACAGCCCATGTTTTCTAAAAATCAAGCCAAAAGGGATATTATAGAGAGAAAAAAGCAAAGGAGCCAAAATAGAACCCTGTGGAACCCCACAAGACAAAAAAGCATTACTCGAGTAATGTTCACCCATCTTGACTGAAAAACCCCTATTTACAAAATACGATTTAAACCAATCTAAAGCTACACCTCTTAAACCAATGCAATGTTCTAATCGATCAATGAGAATAGCATGGTCGACTGTATCGAAAGCGGCCTCAAATCTAAGAGCACAAGGACTGCAAAATCCCCGGAATCACATGATATTAAGATATCATTAAGAACCATCAAAAGCACAGTCTCGGTGGAATGGCATTTACGAAAACCTGACTGAAATGTTTCAAACATTGAGCTATCAGCTAAAAAACTTTGTAACTGTGAAAACACAATTTTTTCCAGAGTCTTGGAGATAAAAGGCAGATTAGAAATGGACCTAAAATTTGTTAAAACTGATGAGTCCAGATTCTGTTTTTTGAGCAATGGGTAAACTACTGCATACTTTAAACAGTCAGGCATAATGCCAGATTCTAAACTGCGATTTCTAAACTGCGATTCCACTTTCGTTCCACTCTTCTACAACATCGTCTAAGAGAACGAATGGAATCATCAATCCAGGGTTCATAACAAGTTTTATACTGAAGAGTCCTAAAAGGAGCCACAGCATTTAAAGCGTTAGAACAGGTGGAATTAAACCTGGAGAGGAGTTCCTCGACACTAGCATCACAGCAATAGATGACATCACTTCATGAAAATTTGATAAAAAAAAAAAAAAAAAGAGTCTTTGGTGGTGTGAGTAATACGCCGAGAAAGGCGGCCACAAAATGAGACTATAGGTCCAGCAGCATGAGACAGTAAACATAACAGTCTTATGGTCGGATAACCCATTTTCACAGACTTCTAAATCAGTGATACTAAGTCCATGCAGATGCACCAAGTCAAGTATATGGCCACCCTTGTGAGTGGGAGCATTTACCCCGATAGAAAAGTCAAAAGCGTTCAGTAAATGGGTAAATTCCTTAGCTAAGTGATCATTCATGCAGCAGATATGAACATTAAAATCACCGCGTACAAGAAGCTTGTCGTATTTCGGTGTCACATCACCCAGGAACTCAGCAAACTCCGTTAAAAAAGTTCATATTAAATTTTGGCGGTTGATAAATTACCGCTATCAAAAGTGGATCGCCAAGTTCCAAAACAAACAATTGAAGTTCAAAGCTGCTATAGTTGTTGCTCACCACTGAGCGACAGATAAAATTATCTTTATAAATAGAGACAAGTCCGCCACCCTGACCAGTTGTGCGTGGGGAATTAAAAGACAAACATTTAGATGGCAAAAGTTCAGAGAAAGGGCTCAAATCACCTGGACAGAGCCAGGTTTCAGTGAGAAATAAAAAATCTAAGTTCCGGGAGGAGAACAAGTCACTTAAAATGAAAGTCTTGTTAGTTACCGATCTGGTGTTGATCAAAGTCATCCTTAATTGCAGAGGATTTGAGGTAGATTCCTTGCGTTGCTTAGCCCGGGGTAGAGAACGAAGATGTTTCAAACACACTCCTCCACGATGAAAACGAGGAGAAAAGACAGGAGAATATACACCGGAGACCGGGATCGCCGCAGTCGGAACCAGGGGGATTATCCACTCCCAAATCGGATCCAGGGAGCGCTCTCAACAGAAGCGCTCTCTATCGTTCAGCAGCGCCAGCCTTAGCTTAACAGCAGTGCCACCGCGTGTGACGGTCTATGAACTATTGTCCTGTCCTGACGCTGTCAGTGAGACCATTTCTGAATCTCCAGTCATGCCTGTCATCGTCACTGAACTCTCGTCCTGTTTCAACCTGGCCGCAGAGGCCGCTGAAGAACTCATTGTCTGTTCTGTCACGGCCATGGAAGCTGTAAATGAACTTTCTGTAAGTCTTGTTAACCCTGTCAGGACCCCAGAGACCACAAACAAATCTCTTGTATGCCCTAGTCACCATATCACGCCTAAAGAGGTCACCTATGAACCTTTAATCCTGCTTGTCATGAACCCCGGAACAAAAAGACCACTCAAGTTCTGCCCCGTTAACCCTGTACCTGACAAAGTAACCACTCATGAACTATCTGCCTGTTCTGTTTCTCCAAATGTGTCTGATGTTGAGCCATCTGTCTGTTCCTTTTCAAGTAATGTGTCTGAACTTTCTGTCAGTCCTGTTTTAGGCATTGAGTCTATTGTTGTACCATCCGTCTGTCCAGCTTCTGTCAATGCCCTTGATTGTGAACTATCTGCCAGTCCTATTCCCACCAATGCATTTAATGACGAACTGTCTATCTGTCCAGTTACAGTTGAAGGACCCAGTTATGGACAGTCCGTCTATCCTGCTTCAATCACTGAACTGTCTGCCAATTCAGTATCAGTCAATGCATCCAATTGTGCATTGTCTGTTGGTTTATATTCTGCACTCAAATTAGATTCTGAATTATCTGTCTGTCTAGTCTCTATTAATGAGCCTGAGTATGAATTGTCAGCCTGTCCAGTTTCAGTCTATGAGCCTGATTTTGAACTGTTTGCATGTTCAGTGATAATCAATGAGCCTGTTTACGAACTGCCTGCCCTTTCAGTTGTTACCAGGGAAACTATTGATGAACTTTTCATGTTCCCTGCCTTGGCTTTTGGGGCCATAAATGCTCTGCCTGTCTTGTGTGTCTCAGTGTTCCCTAGGTCCCAGTCCCTGCCATGGTCTTCAGTTTCTTCTGCTCCGCCGTGGTGGTCTTCTGCTCAGGTCTGGTGGTCTTCTGCTCCGCTATGGTGGGCTTCTGTTCCGACTGCTCTGCCATGGAGATCTTCCGCTCCGCCCTGGTGGGCTCCAGTTCCGTCCGCTCCGCCCTGGTGGGCTCCTGTTAACTTATTTTGAACATGTCGCCCTTCCATCATATTGACTCTCACACTGCACAGACTGTTACACTTACACTGGACTTCAGTTCCCACAATCCATTGCACTGTTTACACGCACACAGCTGCAGCCAATCGCACACCTGACATAAGCCATGGACTTCCTCTCTCTCACTGCCGAGTATTGTTTAGCATATATCACTGTGTTAGCTGATAGCTACCTTACGGAGCCATTCCCTGTTTCTAGTTTCTAGTCTAGCCTTGTTCTTAGTCTGTTTACGCATGTCTGATCCTTGCCTGTTATCTCGTCTCGTCTGATCTCCGCCTGCCCTGAAGTTTATAGCCTGTTTTGTAATTACCCTTTGCCTTGCCGTTTCGGACTATGTTCGCACCTCGCCTGGATTATTATTGTGTACCTGAATAACCCCTCTTGTCAAGCCCCCTGGATTACGTTCGTCAATCGTTCAACCCTGGTTTGTTTATTGGACTGCTCTTGTGTCTTGCCCACGATATACCTGTTTGCCATTGTTTGACCCTTGCTTGTTTTGTGACCACGTCTTTGAATAAAGACTCTTCACATGGATCCGCACGTCTCACGTCTCGTCTGCTCCGTTATAACATGTATGGGTTAATATAATAATTCTTAATTCTGCACTTGCTTAAATTAAAAACAAAATATTAATGTATTCATAATATCCATTTCTGAATATCTGAGGTTGCTATGGTCACGCGGGTTCGTGTATTAATGGCCACAAGAAATAAATGTCGTTCTCTCAACATAAGAAGTCATGCTCCCCCGAACATGTCCCCTACCTGCCATCTTTTTGATCATTTTGTCATGAAAAGATGTTTTATTTTTTTAAATAAATAAATGTGTAATAAATTATTTTTTGTTTTTTTACTTTTCTTTGTATATTTATTTATATATTTATTTATTTAATTTTGCTGTTTTAAATTTCTTTATTTATTTATTTACAATTATGGCAGGATTGGCATTCCATAGAGCCCTATGCTTCAGGCAGTAACAGACAGGCCTGACTCAGGTAAAAAAATAAAAAACTATCAAAATTTCCAGTTCAGCTGGGGGGGCGGGGCGTTCAAACCACGCTTTGCTTTGACTGTCAATCACCGGCGTTGTCGTTTTAAATCAGCATCATTAGCGTTTCAGTATTTTAGTGAATGTGAGCTATGCTCTGATTTTAAATCGTAATTTTGTCAGCTCCTGAAATGGGCAATAGTATCCATCTCGAAATGGGTCATACCGTTGATATTACCAGAGCACACAGCAGTATAAGTAAATAGAAAACTCGGTTGATAGAAGCACAATTATTGCATGGATGGAGCAAGAACAATGTAAGTGTCTAAAATACATGCACAGTTCAGTTGAATGGTATAAAATGCCCTCTTTAACAGTGCAGTTATATTAAATATATGAAGCTAAAATAACCACAACATTAACAACAACATTGAAATAAGAGCGCATGCATTTTAACGTGCATCTGGCTGATAGATCAACCATGATTTGTCTGTCAATCAGATGCATTTTAAATCACTTTTTCTGTGTGCGTGCTTTGGATGTGTCCACATGGGTGAAGAAACGAGATCTGTGAGCCTATGTATGACCGGACGATTTATTTATATACAAAACGAGACGATGTGAACAAGTCCAAAATGACCTAGTAGAATATACAGGTGCATCTCAATAAATTAGAATGTCGTGGAAAAGTTCATTTATTTCAGCAATTCAACTCAAATTGTGAAACTCGTGTATTAAATAAATTCAGTGCACACAGACTGAAGTAGTTTAAGTCGTTGGTTCTTTTAATTTTGATGATTTTGGTTCACATTTAACAAAAACCCACCAATTCACTATCCCAACAAATTAGAATATGGGGACATGCCAATCAGTTAATCAACTCAAAACACCTGCAAAGGTTTCCTGAGCCTTCAAAATGGTCTCTCAGTTTGGTTCACTAGGCTACACAATCATGGGGAAGACTGCTGATCTGACAGTTGTCCAGAAGACAATCATTGACACCCTTCACAAAGAGGGTAAGCCACAAACATTCATTGCCAAAGAAGCTGGCTGTTCACAGAGTGCTGTATCCAAGCATGTTAATAGAAATCTGAGTGGAAGGAAAAAGTGTGGAAGAAAAAGATGCACAACCAACCGAGGGAACCGCAGCCTTATGAGGATTGTCAAGCAAAATCGATTCAAGAATTTGGGTGAACTTCACAAGGAATGGACTGAGGCTGGGGTCAAGGCATCAAGAGCCACCACACACAGACGTGTCAAGGAATTTGGCTACAGTTGTCGTATTCCTCTTGTTAAGCCACTCCTGAACCACAGACAATGTCAGAGGCGTCTTACCTGGGCTAAGGAGAAGAAGAACTGGACTGTTGCCCAGTGGTCCAAAGTCCTCTTTTCAGATGAGAGCAAGTTTTGTATTTCATTTGGAAACCAAGGTCCTAGAGTCTGGAGGAAGGGTGGAGAAGCTCATAGCCCAAGTTGCTTGAAGTCCAGTGTTAAGTTTCCACAGTCTGTGATGATTTGGGGTGCAATGTCATCTGCTGGTGTTGGTCCATTGTGTTTTTTGAAAACCAAAGTCACTGCACCCGTTTACCAAGAAATTTTGGAGCACTTCATGCTTCCTTCTGCTGACCAGCTTTTTAAAGATGCTGATTTCATTTTCCAGCAGGATTTGGCACCTACCCACACTGCCAAAGGCAACCAAAAGTTGGTTAAATGACCATAGTGTTGGTGTGCTTGACTGGCCAGCAAACTCACCAGACCTGAACCCCATAGAGAATCTATGGGGTATTGTCAAGAGGAAAATGAGAAACAAGAGACCAAAAAAATGCAGATGAGCTGAAGGCCACTGTCAAAGAAACCTGGGCTTCCATACCACCTCAGCAGTGCCACAAACTGATCACTTCCATGCAGGGGCGGACTGGGGCTAAAAAGTGGCCCTGGACTTTTTGGCACAGAGCGGCCCACCACACCATAAACCCACCAGCTCATTATAGAGCTATTTTTAACACCACTTACTAACATACAAATATAACACAATATAAATATATATATATATATATATATATATATATATATATATATATATATATATATATATTATTATCAGTAACATTAATGAATGACTGTCATACTTCTTTACATTATAATTTCTCTTTCCTGGTGTATATGGCAATTAGTAAATAATATTTTTACACATCTCTTAGAGGGACAGTTTAATATCACTAAAGTTAAATGCCTACCATAATATCAGTCCATAACAATGCTCTGCTCTAGAAGACTCGAAATGTAGTGCAGAATGTGGACTGTTTTTATTGTACCTTTCAATTGCTTGACAAGAGTTTTTTTTTGTTTTGTTTTTTTTTTATGACGAATTGTATGATGATGAAAATTACAGTAAACTGTAATATGTGAAATATATAGAGTTACAATTTAGAATAGCTGTTTTCTATGCAAATATATAGTAAACAATTTATTTCTGTGATCAAAGCTGAATTTTCAGCATAATTACTCCAGTCTTCAGTGTCACATGATCTTTCAGAAATCATTCTAATTTGCTGATTTGCTCAAAAAATATTTCTGATTATTATCACTGTTGAAAACAGTTGTGCTGCTTCATATTTTTTGTGGAAAATGTGATACATTACCATTCAGTCTAGAATAAGATTTAAAATAATAATAATATTAATAGTACATTTATTCAACAAGGTTGCATTAAAAAGTGGAAGAATTGCATTAAATTCCATTGTACTTGTACATTGACAATAAAGACATTCATTCATTCATTAAATTGATTTAAGTGACAGTAAAGATATAATTATTACAAATTATTTATATATAAAAAAAATGTTGTTCTTTAACTTTGTATTCAACAAATAATCCTGAAAAAGTTAAACTGTCACAGTTTCCATAAAAATATTAAGAAACAAAAACGGTTTTCAGTATTGATAATAATAAGAACCATTATTAATAACTGAGCACAAATAATAATTGAAAATAATTAAGCAGCAAATCAGTATATTAAAATGATTTTTAAAGGACCATGTGACACTGAAGACTGGAGTAATAATGATGCTGAAAATTCAGCTTTGATCACAGAAATAAATACATTTAAACCGTTAAAACATTTACATTAAAATATCTTTAATAGAAAAATATAACTTTCCTAATCACGGCACTTGAAAGCTAAAGTCTTCAGATTTACAATGTTCTAGAGTAAGTTTGAGAAATATGTTTATAAAGAGAAGATTCGCGAGCGTGCAGAACAAAACTCTGGCGATTTGAGCGATGATTCTAAATTAGCCTACATAAAAGTCATAATATAACATATAACACAAAAGTCGACAGGCTATGTTTTTAAATGGTTTAATATAGAACTTGATCAATTTAAGTAATAATACTAATAATAGTAACCCCCCCCCCCCCCCCCCCCCCCCAAATTCTCTCAAAATCATAAATAACATAGGGTTAACATATCATCAAACATGACAATTAATGAGACTAATATCAATGTTTTGCTCCAAAATCACTATATAACATTAGTCGTGTTTCAAACAGTTAGCTTCTGTGGTTCCATGTTGCTTCTTATCACAGTGAGACAGAAAATATTTTTTATAAAATTCTATACTGTGATTCAAGCTATGTCAATTAGCGTTGCATTGCAATTGTGTGTTTATTGTCTTCCACGTTTCATCAATCAAAGCATCTCTATCTGCATGTTATTCAGCTGTAGTGATATCTGATGCATTTGTCCATATAAGGGATTTCCTGGGTCTCAACTGTGAAACAGACATTACCTGGGTGTTAGGATTAGGGTTAACCCTGCTCCATAATGCTCACATCATCTCATTTTGGGTAAAAATAGAAAAATAGTACTAAAGTACTTTGTAACAGGGTAACTTGTGTAGTTTTTCAGCAAACTACTTTTTTACTCTTACTTGAGTCATATTATTTTTCAGTACTTGTACTCAAGTAAATTATTTCTTAAGTAGCAATACTTTTACTTAAGTACAACTTCTTAGTATTCTTTCCTCCTCTGATGCCTACATCTCCTTCAATTAAAAATAGTGGCTAATGCAGTGGCTGCAATATACATAACATCAGTTGATAGAAACACTGTCATTTCGCAATAGTTTTTTTAAAATCAACATTTATAAAATATCGCAAAAGTTTTGCCAAAATCTGTAATGGAAACATGGCTATTCATGCATTGCCTGCTATTTCTAAAGGACAAATGCTTTCTCGAACCAGCAAGCCACTTGATTTCTTTTTTCATGTATGGCATATCCTCACCGGGCTTGGATTGATTGGTCTGGTCTGTATAATTGCTCAGCTCTCACTGTGAAGCCATTGAAGCTGGATCCTCATTGGCTGACCTGTCAAGCATTAAACTTTCTACCCCTCAGAGCAGCCCAAACTAAACGATGAGCAGTGATTATTACGGGGTTCAGTAAACTCAAAAGGTTCATTGATGTTCATCATATTCACCAGAGGTGACTACTTGATGTTATTTCACGAGGTTAATGTCTTGTAGCTTCATCTTCATTACTCTATTTACATCCAGGGGCCTAGAGTTTTTTTTGAGAGCTTGTTTGAGTATAAGAAACAATTATAGAAAAGATGTTTATGTTGTATTTTTTAATGAATATTAGTATAAAATATAAATTATCTGCATGTAATAAGTGCTTAATCTAAAGGTGCTTAATCTAAAGTTTTTTGTTTTTTAATGGGAATCTTCCAACATACATGAACCAAACTCACCTTCATATCATTCCAAAATAGTATTTTCTATTATTTCAAACACTAAAAGGAGGAATTTTTTAATCAACTTTACCCAACTCTTGGGTGTTAAACAATAACATTTAATAGACAAGTTTAAAAAAAAAATTAAATTTAAATTAAATAATAAATAAAATTAAATAAAAAATGCACAATAAATATTAATAAAGGCAAAAGTGGTCCATACGACTTATGCACTATATTCCAAGTCTTCTGAAGTCATGTGATTGCTCTTTATGGTGTTTTCCTTTTAAGATACACACTTAAACACACTTGTTGTGATGAAACAAAAGTTGCAACAGATTTTTCCTTTTGTTTTGTAACATACACACAAGTGCAACAGCTTTTCAGAAAAGACTAAATGTAGAGCAGGACTTGGTTCTATATATCTGTTGTTGTTTGGATGTTGAGAAGTCTGCTGTTTTCACAAAAAGATTTGGTTATGACATTTGGATTAAACATTATGAGGGCAAAAGAAAAAGAAAAGAAAAGAAATACATGCACAAATTATAGATCTATAACACAATTAGGAAATAGGATGAATTTTCATTTCATACCAACTGTGAAACGTATGAACTCCAATGAAAAATTCCCCTCCAAAATGAATGGCCTCTACAGAGGATAAACATGAATTGCTAGGTTTCAAGAGGTTAATGAAATATCGGTGAGCTGAAAGCCACTACACTGTTTCCTTGCTCCAAACCATCACTTACCCTTTTCTTAATGGTTTCTTTTCCTCACACTCATCATTTCCTCTCTATTCTCTGGTCTTTGATATCCTCGTTTCCTTGCATCTCCTCCTCAGTGTCAGGTATGCCCAGGACACACATGCTGATTGATGTCAGGCACTTATAAAGGGTGCCTACATTCCAACCTCCTCCTGTCAATCAATAAATTACCACACTTTCCTTGACGCTAGTGATCATGACGCTTTTCAAGGCATGCAGCCAAAGATTTTGAGCCTTCATTTATGCAGAGAGATACACACATATAGCATTAATATTCTTGGTATTTTTAGAGCTTGACTCAAAAGTGGAGTGTGTAATTTCTGCACCACTAGAGTCACCGAACGAATGCAGAATAAAGGCATTTCAAATGTTCTCAAACTGGATTCCAAAATACTCCCCGTCTTCTATTTCATCTGTAAAATCAAATCAAAATTGACCTTATTTACTTTTTTATGAACTGTGCAGGCTAGGTACATTTACTGAGTATAAACCAAGGCTGTCAGAAACTGCAAGTCGTAGAGATCTCAAATTTGGTGGTACACTGAAAAAAAGCTGGTGTAGGAATAATTTTCACTCAGAAATTGCTAGTAAATTTCATTGCAAAGAGTCTGCAAGTAACACCTTGAATTAAACATGAAACTTAGAAAGACTGAAACAAAGTAGAATGACTGAAATAGTATCTTGAAGTACTCCGATAATCTTTATTTACAACTTCGAAAAATAATTTTATACCTGTCAATGGTGGTCTTTTTTTGGAATAACATGTACTTTTGTGAGCTGTTTTAATTTAACCCTAACTTACAGCATCAGTAGAGATTCAAGATGGTTGACTTTGCAGTAAAAACACATTGTATTTGGAAATAAACATGGCAACTGAATCATCAAATTGTCGACATAAGCTATTGGAGATGAACCCTGATAACTTCTGCTTTACTATTTGTTGTTGTTAAGGAAAAAGGATGTTAGGAGGCAAAATCCTGGAGATTTGCACTTCATTATTGCAGTTGGCATCCATGACCCTGTTGATATACTTGCATCATGTTTAACTGCACAGCTAATACACAGAGACCTCAGTAAGATTAGTGTTAATCTCACACAGCATGCAGTGATATCAGCTTTATCTGGGAATTATTCTTTATCTATACGACCCAGCCCTCATCAGCATTGGCTTTTCTCATGAGTGTGCAAATGTGCATTAACCAGGATAATTCAATTCAATTCAATTAGCAGATGCCCAGTAATAAACCGCTGGACAGAAGACAGCAGGGTATTTCATTTTAGGTAGTGTGTAATTATTTAACAGCTCAAATGTGTTCTCTAACATGTTTTTGTGTTTTATGTTAATCAGTCATTTTCTGTATGGTGCTGCAGGGAGGATGTACGGAAAGGAGTTAGCATTTTAGCAAGTCCATTCCTTAGTCTCAAAGTCAATGGGCTTTTTGAATGGAATTAGGTCTGTTGTTAACACAAGCTCAATATATTTTCACATTTTATTATTTTTTGAAGCTTTTACTTGTCTTGAAAAAGGCAAGTGACTAAATAGGACTACAGAGGTTGTCGGGGACATTAAATGTTATCGAACAGGTAAACTCATCTATTCATTAGTCGCTTTCACAGCCTCATGTCTTTTTAAATAAAGACTGAAAGAGTTGTCGGAAGCTTATAGTATTGGTGACATTGAAGTCATGTGAGTGTGGTGTAGTTCATTTATAGCCTACGTTTAGGTTTTTACTTCTGCCGATTGTATTTAGGCTTCAGAATTCCTAAAAGTTGTGAAGATTATCATGATGAACAAAATGTGTAAAAATTAAAAACATTTTTTTTTTGTTCACAGAGCTTATTTTCTCCGAGAATCTAAAAGTCTATGGAAAATCCTATTGCGTTTTGTTGATGGAACCAGGGTGATGATAACTTCTGGGCTCATCTACAAAAATACGTCATCACTGCACTGCATTCCATTCTGAAGGGCTCATCCCTATGCTCTATCTCTTCGAAGGGTTTACCCTCCAGAGAGAGGACTTCAAAAGGGATGAAAGGTGTAGGGGACCACAAAACTGTTTTTTTTTTTTGGAACGCACTTTTGCATCATCTTGCTGAGCTAATTAAGGAGGTTCCACTGTCACACAATTAAACCTGCGCAACTAATCATGGGAGCAAAGTGTCCATCAGTTCTACCCAAGTGTGTTGCACATGTCCTGAAAAGTGAGCCAAAACATTTTGATCACCATCTGGCAGCTGGCTGCAGTATAGGTCATAAACCCCACCCTCTCCATGTAAACGAATGGGACATGAGCCAAACTAAAAAATCAATTTACACATCAAACTAATTTTTCCCAAAGATGCTTTCCATCATTTTAGGTAGTTTTTATCACACTGATATATGTTCAAGTGTTCATTTTTCAAATAAGTTTGCTTTTAGTTCATTGTTTGATGCTATAAAAATGGGGTATGGTGTCATGATTGTGATCTTGTGATTGGGTCTGTGGGAGTTTGGGTGGGACTTTGAAACCGCGACTCCACCTCACGATCACCACTGCGCAGACTCGGACTCCAAATGAATCACTACTGCACAGACTCGCAGACATAATTTTTGCAAGATGACAGCGGCCATACTGGGATGTTTTGGCTTCGCTTTTCTGTAGTGGAAGGAAGTGGAGATGTGTCGTCCATCTTTTATATACATGGTTCTACCTGTCAAAATCTTTCCTTCTGAACAATCAGTTTTGACCATTTTGGTTTGGAACGACCCTTCCAATATAGCAGCCATGATGATTCTCACTCCGAAGTGCCTTCAGAGGCAGATTTATCCCATTTTGAACATAGCGCTTATTATACTGTCTGTTATGGCTATTGTGTTGGACTTGTGTTGGACACCTAGTGATGTGGATGTACCATCACAACAATATAACAATCAGTCTAAGAAAGTGTTTACATAACACCGTTTTCAACTAAAAACAGAAAACATTTTATGTGTTTTGGATGTTTATTTATATGACAATGGTGTTTTAGGGGGCTTGAAGAGGCAAACTTTTGAAAACAAGCTTCAGATTGCAAAGTGATACCGCTATCTTCTTCATGTTAACTACAAAATGCATTTTCCAGCACAAATTTGTGAAAACTGTGACATCATGCACATGAATATTACATGTTCAGTCTATAGATATGTGCAGAGTTGCGTAGTGCTTCTTTACAAAGTGGCATCGGCAACTACTGGCCTGGCATGCATAATACAGCATTTTAGTCGTGTGAACAATGATCATTTTGACAACACTGCCATCTGTACACAAACTTTGCCATTTTTGGTACATTGTTGTCATGTAAACATACCCTAAAACATCGAAGTACCATTGCAATTTGATACCATCAATGTAGTACTGCCACAGTGCAGTTTTGTAGATGGATATTTCCAACTTGTCGCTGAATATATCGTAACTGGCCTCAGTTAGGATACTCTCTCTGTGATTTATGGCCACCACAGAGCTGTCGTCTAGAGGGTGCCAGCCACTCGGTGGGTAATGGATGAGGATTGATGGACTTCATTATTACCACAAGAGAGAGTCTAACCTGCCACCATAATGGCCAAATAACAGCTCTGCGTTTCTCCTCCAGTCCACACTTGTTTGTCAGTAGTTTGGGAGCAATAGTACATATTGACTATGTGTTATGGTGACGAGGGAGGCAGTGTTTCCTCAAATAGGCTTTGATTTGTTGTGCTCTTCGTTTTTATTTGCCAAATCTCCTGGCGGTTAGAGTTGATGGTGTTTAGCATCTGGAAGATTTGAGAGCCAGCAATAATACTCCGGCTGCCTCCGTCTCTCCATTTGGGCATGAAAAACACACAGTCTTTCTCTTCCTCTCCATCTATATATTTATCCACCAACTCTCCTGAGGACTTTCTATCTTTCTTTAGCCTCAGGCTGTTCTGGCTCAAGGCTTCACAGTCATCCTGATGAGTCAGTCCAGAAGATTTAATTTTAAAACATAAGGATCTTTGTAAGATATAGATTACATAAATATTCTTTGAAAATGTTTTTTAATGGCTTACCTCATGGTGTGTCTGTTGAGCATTTGTGAATTATGACGTGCCTCTGGATCAAAGACTTATTTTATCAAAGTATTGATTCTGGAACAACATTCGTGTCTGCTGAGTTTTGGGGAAGGTATTCCAATGAAAAGGCATTGTAATCAATATGGGTATGAAGAAAACAAGCTGAAGAGTTCCAGCATCTATATGGTTAATGATACGGATTTGGCAAATTTTGGCTGAATAAATGAAAGGTAGGGTTCTACATTTAATCAAATCACGATATGGATTTGAATGAAACCATCGTCAGATACACACGTCAGATACACACAGAAACTCAAAGGTCTTCACTACAACCTGCCAAAATAACTTGGAAGAATTTATGACAGAAATATATTGCTATTGTACAGCAGAATGTTCTTAAAATAATAATGTAATAAAAGTTTTAAAAGTAATATCACACAATTTCTTCCGTTAATTTTAACAGTAAACCTCTGTTGTGCAGCACCTTGTTTGCTAAAAATAAAAGGAATTGTTACATTTTTGACTACATTTTAAAAGATTTATTTAACTGTTACTATCTTAATGCCTTCATTTGATTACCACCATTTTTGTAATAAATTTGTATTCAATTATAAATCCAGAATAATAACACAGAGGAAACAGGGTCGAATTATTGCAAAATACTAAAAAAGAAAAGAAAAAATAAAGTAAAATAAATTGTTTAGTTTAGCTTTTATGAGTTCAATTTATGAGTTCAATTGACACATTTCATATGGCATATCTTTTTTTTTTCTTTTTTTTTTTACGTTTTATAAGTTTCATGATTTCAGTTAATTTGACATGCATTTTGATTGCTAAATTTTAATTTAACCATTAAAAATCCAGAAAAAACAACAGAATACAGAAAAAAAAATTAAACTGTATTTCATATGGCTATATTAGTAGCAGTTTTGACAATGGAGCTGGTGTGGGCTTGAAATGTAAAGGCGGGATATAAATAAAATCAAGGTTGTGGGCAACATCACATTTAATAAGACGCTTGGGCTTGGTAAGTTCAGTGAATGGTATCCCACAATCTTATTTTTCTTGAACACAGCCTCTTTTCTCGCTGTCAGGTTGCTCTGATTAAACTCAGCTCTCATCCAAACAGTTGAGTCTCCCATAAAGCTCCTTTCACACCCACACCTTGTTATTTCTTTAAATGCACGTAATCCCTGAAACAGACAGGTAAAGCGTTAATTGAATCTGCCGAGAGATGGACAGAATGAGGAGAGAGAAAGAGAGTGAGAGAAATCAAAGAGAATTAGTGAGTCATTTGTCAGTGATCGTGTGATCGATGAGCCCCTTTAATCTGATCTTTCTGTAGCTCTGGATGTTCAATTATGCATCTGAAAAATGTTAAAAAAGCAAAACAATACAATGAATCTGCACACTAAGGCAGAAGTGAGAATTCCCCAAACCCCAGAGCTGGAAGGGAATTATCATCATGCACAATGCTCGCTGAGAGATGATTTATACCACAGTGATTAAAGGAATATGCCAGCTTCAAAACAACTCCATTGACAGCATCTGTGACGTACTGTCGATTAGATTAGAAAATAATTTCAACTCCCTCAGTTTGTAAAAGTAAAAATGTGTTTATATTAATGAACTTACAGTGGAAGTCTATGGGGCAAAGCATTAGGAAGAGTTTTTCTGGGAACATGCTTATATTCATTCTTCTGTTCAAAAATTTACCTTTTTTAGCTGTTTTTAGTTTTTAGATTTTTAGTTTTTTAGATTTAGTTTAAATCTGAAAGATGTAACTTTCTAAAAACAAGGTTTGCAAACTATTTGATCACTCTATGCATTTTAATGTTTATTATCCCAATTCATTTCTATTTCAAACACAGGAATGTGTTCATTTGATTTTCATTGATTACATTTTAAAAGATTGATTAAAATGCTTGTTTTTGCTTTCATTTGATTAGCACTGTTTTTGATAATAAATTAAATGGTTAATCCAGAAAAATTCAAATAAACAGCACAGAAAAAAATTGTATGTCTGTGTGTATATATCAAATTATTGAATTGTTTAATTTTAATGAATTCAATTGATTAGACATGCTTTTTCGTATAAAAAATGTATTTAAACCATCAAAACCGAATTTAAAAATGGAAAACAGAATTTCAGGAAAAAAATAAAGTGCCCTTCATAAGTTTCATGATTTCAATTAATCAGGCATGCTTTATATATATATATATATATATATTTCTAAAATTTAATTTAACCATTAATAAAGAATCCAGAAAAAAAATAGAAAACATAATAAACAAAAAATTAAAATGGAAAAAAAAAATGGGAAAACAATACAATATCTATCAACATTACTAAAACTTTAACAAAAATGAAAATGGTTTATTATGCATTTTAAAACTTCTAAGTCACATGGTTTAGAGCTTTACACAATCGTAACAGGAGTTGAAAGAAGTACATTTCCACAATCTAGGTTTGCAAACTAATGTGTATTTATATTATTTAATTTTTATAGTGATTATTCTATTTACTTCCATTTATATGTGTGTGTGTATATATATATATATATATATATATATATATATATATATATATATATATATATATATATATATATATATATATATATATATAATTAATTTGATACCTATGACATTATTCACATTTGAACACCAGCTATTTATTTTTTATATAGAGTAAATAATGGCATAATTTAGAGTTGCATTAAAACCAAAAGTCAGCAACAAAGGATTAGCTCACCCGTCACCATTCATTTTCTCACACCATTACTTCACGTTTTTCCCTTCACTTATCTCTTTTTCTAATGCTTATCTCTCTGTAGTTCATTGCCGGTTTGCTCAGTGCCGGGCAGGACTGTGTGAGGTAAAGCAGCTCTGTGTTGACAGACAGGCGGTTTTGATATTGTTTGATGCTTTATCTCTCTCATGACAGTGTGCTGACTGCATTAGTTTGAGGCAGTTTGGCAGTGTTGACAGGGAAACTGCAGAGGCGAGCGGTTTCATCTGAGCTCCATTCCCTGGCCGCTGGTGCCCCCTGTGTACCGACGCTGCATTAAACACACACATGCTGTCTATCATGCTCACTCATGCAGAAAGCCATGCTGTTGCTCGCCTGAATGAACCGTAACTTTTAATAATTCATCTGATTTGGTGAGGAGAGTGCAGAATGAGAGCGGAGGGAAGAGAGGAAGATTACGGTCTGGTGCCCGCAGGTGCTTTCTCACAAAAAAAAAAAAAAAAAAAAACGGCTGCAAAGTGGAATTTAGTGATAACAGAATTATTTTTGTTTTGTTTTAACAACTCAGAATGCTGCCTATATTAGCTTTCGTCCACAGATATGGACCCCAGGCATGACAAATGGAGAGTTAAAGGCTTCATGAAACATTTAGTCCATGTTTGTTTGTTTTGAAGTCATCATATGCCAGTGTACTCCTAAAAGTTGTGTTACAAAAGTCACTTTTAGTAGATATACAATAAATATTGTTTACACAGGTATTTGCAACCCAGGCTTATTGGAAAAATGTGCAAAAATGCCTCAATCTACATTTTTGGTACATTAAGGGCCAGATTTACTAACAGCTTGCACCAGCGCAAACCGTCTCTTGGCGTTAAAATAGTACTGTCAGGATTTACTAAAGACGCGCACTCGCGCAGTAAAGAAATAGCGCTGAAAACATGGACACAGTTATTTTTGCACCTGATCTTACTGATTATGCATTTGTAGGAGTTTCCTTTTCAGACGCAAAATTTATGGGAGGAGAGTATTAAAATGAATCACGCAACATGATTTACTAACTTTTGTGCTCGTCAAATTACTGGTATTTGCACCATTATTTAACGCCCAAAAAAAGCATGTCTTAAAGTAGATGGTAATTTGTGCTGCTCTTGGTAGATTGCACTGGTCATTATGGAAATGATCTGGCTGTGTCTGTGTGCATTGTCAGTAAATCACACGCAGAATTTTTCCCTCCTATCGGTGCTTTTATGGAATTGTGCACTAACGGTAATTTGCCCTCTTTAGTAAATCTGGCCCTAAATGTATGTAAAACACCCATTTTTATTCCTGTTATGGGGATTATTAAGATTATCAATCAAGAATTATTTTTATGCTGCTTCTTGCATAATACTGTATTATGACCTCAAAACCCGTTTACCAATTGTATAATTACTAAAGTGATACATTTTGGCATTTGCAGCACATAAGCGCAAACCGTCATGATAAAAGAGCTCAAAAACCTATAGAAGCAAGCTAAAATGGCATGGTTGCTCTAGCAAATATATTTTTCTCACGCTTGCTTTTTTTTTATCACTATCGGTTATGTTTAGGGTCAGGTTTTGTGTAGGTGGTACTTTTTTTTTTAATGTAAAACAGGTTTTCATTAAACTTTTAGTGCAATTCACCAACACTTCATTTCTGAAGTGCCATGGTACGTACAACAACCAATGTAATAAAACATTGCCAGATTCACATTCATCTGTTTCAGATAAACTGAACATGCTTTTAGCTCCACTCACTGGACATTTCACTTTGAAAGTGTGATGTAAAATGCAAGAAGCAGTGTAATTTCATTTTGTAGAAATGCTTCCACAGACACATTTTTTCCACTTGGTTGGTAGTTGGTTGGTTTTTACAGCTGTAATGTAACTAAAGCATATTTATATTTTTAAAAAGTGACATGCCTTTCCACATGCCCCACCCAAACTTCCTGTTTCATCCAGAAATAGGTCATCACAGGAAAAAAATTGTTCTTCAAGCCATTCTGTCTGTAAGAGCATGAATCATGTATGCTAATCAGGGTTGGGAGAATTTAAGAAATGACTCCTTTTTATGCAAATATAAATACAGTAAGCATACTCTAGCTCAGGCCTCTAAAAATATCATGGAGATGATATCAAAAAAAGTAAAAGAAAAAAGAACAGTCAACTCAGTCAAGGCTGTGCTTTGGTGAGAGAGAGAGAGAGAGAGAGGGAGAAACAACAGTTGAAGCAACATGACAGCATTCTCTTGGGAACAGGAGATAGTCATGATAAATGTTGTGGTCAGGAAGAGTAAGTGAAAACAATAAAGACAGGCTAAATAAAAGAAAAACAGCTCAGCAGATCTGGAGAATGGCCTTTACCTGAGCTTTTGTGTGTGTGTGTGTGTGTGTGTGTGTGTGTGTGTGTGTGTGTGTGTGTGTGTGTGTGTGTGCGTGCGTGCATGCGTGCGTGTGTGTGTGCACCTTTCAAAAAAACCCAAATTAATCCACTGAAGTTGACTACGAAAAAAAACAGATCAGATCTGACATTTTCTTGTTGGATTAACATGCAAGATCTGTGTTTCCACACATAAAAAGATAAGACTTTGAAGACCAAGATTAATAGAGTAAATGTTTTAAATGTTTTTTGTTACTGCTAAGAGCACAGGGGAAAAAGATGTCCAGAAGCGAATGTCTAAAAGGGAAAGTTTCAAATGTTATCCTTTGAAGCTCATCGTAAAGTGTTCCTTTTCCTTTAGATCAATTAGTCACTTAATGCTTTGTGAAAGAGTATGTAAAACACAGGCCTTGATTTGTGTTTCTTTCAGTGAGTGTTCCAAATTCAGTTCCGTTTCCAACTTTTTGTCCTAACAATGTCTATATGATTTTTTGTGTAATTATTGATTCTAGTACTCCAAAGCTGTCTACACTGTAAAGACAGAACACAATGTGGGTAATTTTTTGTACCTAAATGTTGAGTTGAATCTGTTAGGTTAGGAATCTGGGTTGATTTGCCCCAATTTAGGTTTATAATTGTTCATAATCAGTAACCCAATAACGCTGGGCTCAAGTTCCAACCATACTCTTCAGTGCCAATATACCACTTCACCTATAAGTTTGCAGTGCTTCTGACAGGAATATGTGAAAAGAAGTGTGTTTTGTCACACCAGAATCGCTCAAGCAATGACCAGAGAGAGGGAACTGAAAAAGCCGGAATGGAGGTTGAGATGAGTGATTAAAAACACTTTGGATTTGCTATAATACACAGTTTAATCCTGACTTTCAGTGTTTATATTACATATTTTTCTGCAAATTCTGCAGCATCCACTGGTGGTGGTTGAGAAGAGACCCCTCATATGATTGTAAAGCGATTTGGGTGTACAGCAATACACAATAAAGTGTTATATAAATGCCTCATTCATTCATTCATTCATATTTTCAGTCTGTGTGTTTCTTAGCGGTACTCAAAGCCTGACACAGTTGCCATAGTGGAACTATTCTCGTTGGCTGAAAAGATATCAAAAATAAAATGAAATAATTGGTCAGATTTGCCGCCAATGCATGTGTATAGGCGTGCATGAGTAATGGGGGGGATTTGTAACCATCCCACAAAGTTTGAGATCTAACTTAGTCTTTGATGCCCAGAAACTTTAAGGGCAGAAAAGAAACAATTGGCAAAAAAGTATAAATACATTAGAGCAGTGGTTTGCAATACTGATTCTGGGGATCCACCACTTTGCACATTTTGTGTGTATTACATATTTAATTAATGTGATTCATATCATCAGATTGATAAGAAAGAGCTCCATGAACTGAACTGAGGCTACATCTACATTAATCCAGATACGTCTGAAAAGGTGTTTTCATTTCAAAATGGTCTTCATCCACATTAGCATTTTCAAGCATTTTCCAAAAGTTTCTCGTCAACACTGAAATGTCAGAAAATGCTAAAAACTTCTTATTATGTGTGCCTAAAATTTAATAAAATCTCACTGAGAAGATACAGAGACCAGACATCATAATATTATTACACTATTATTCTAGTATGATCATTTTGTTATTAAAATATGTCACCATTCAATGATGCATCCTCATGTTTTGCCGCAGGTCAGCACTTGTGTGTACATTTTCTGTCATCTTTGCATGAATGTTACATATATCTCTAGCAACATATTGATACATATTGATACAATGTGTGTCACATGACTAAATAGGCATCATTGTTTTCGAATACCTCAGTTTTAACATTCCACGCTACAACGCTTTTAAGTGCATCCACTTGGGAGAGTGTCTTTAAAAAGCTCAGTTTTTCAGGACAAAAATGCTGTCTCAGAGTGGACTAAATGCCAAAATGTAGAGAAAAAGATATGCTTTTAAATGTTTCCGGATTAGTGTAGATATAGCCGGAGTGTGTCAGATAATGTTCAGAGCAGTGGGTCCCCAGGACCAGGATTGAAAACTACTGCAGTAGGAACAATGGCACTTGGATTCAGAACATAGCAAATGTGCACAGTGTGAAAATCACCAGTTTGTATCTTAGAAGGCAGCAAAATTAAGCAGCCTAGCTGTTGGAGCAGCTGCAGCATCAGAATGCTGCCTACACATAAACTGATGTGATTCTATAAACAATTTTCTTTTTTTTTTCTTTTTTTTTATTGATTTTATTTAACATTGTTTTCTATTGAGTGTCTAGCTTTCCCCATGGGAGCACAAGCTCAGGAACACTTTCAAGTTTAGAGCAAATGCCGAAAAAAGTGTTCTATAAAGTCAATGAAAGCGTGGGGGTCTAGAGAAGAAGGATTTACCATGTTTATATAGTGTTATTGGAAGTGGAATTGAATCCCATACTAATCTCAACTAATCAAGAGAGATATACCATAAATTTGTAAGCTCATTAAGATCAGCGGTTTGCACGCATATACACCTCCAGCACTTGGGCATTTGTGAACGAATTAATTTCGGTGTTAATTGGATTATATGAAACTCTCATTAAAATCCCACCCATGTAATAGGAAGATGATTCCAGTTGGCGTTGAACGTTTCTGCCATCTAATTTTAGTACATTTAGCACTCAGAAAAAAGGTGCATTAGTGCCGCATCTTAATTAGACATGTGAGTGTTTCACAGCCTCAGTGGCTCATTAGCATTACATAGGGACCTTGTGAAAACAGCCGAGACAGGCGTTTCTGCTTTATATAAAGGTGTTTGACACATTCAGATCTGTTCTCAGAGGACTTGTGTTTGAAAAAATAGTTCAGCTGAAATTAATTTACTCTTCCTCATGTCGTTCCAAAAACCTGTAGGGCTTTTTTTCTTCTGTGAAACACACAAGGAGATGATTGGCAGGATGTTCATGCTGCTACAGATGTACATTTCCTAAAATGACAGTTATATGTGTAATTCAATGGTTCTCAAAAAGCGGGATGCATGGGAAAGTTACTAGTTCTAATGGTGCATTCAAGTAATGTTGGAAGATTGTATTTACAAATTTAATACATATTAATGCTACCACAAAGTCGTTGTTGTGGGTGTGTCAATAAGAAAACGTCAGATGCAGTGTCTGTATTGACAGAATTTTTTTAAATTAATGAAATTATTATTTTTTTAAATGTTCAATAGAACTAGCAAAGTTGCATGAACAAAATGTAATAGTATACAATTTTGATTGCACAAGCAAAAACACACCTGATAAAGTTAAATGATCCAGCTGTTTTTTTTTTTGTTTGTTTGTTTGTTTTGTATTTTTTTGTATTTTTTTTTTTTTTTTTTTTTTTTGTAGAAAAGGTACATCACCATCTTGATCCAACCAAAGTGACTTGAGAGCACCTGATGTCATAATTACAGCTTCCCAACTCGTAAAAATTAACTTTATCACATTAATTTAAGCGAATATTAATTTAATTACTGCCTACTTTTCAAATAAAATAAACACTTTTATGTGCTTTTGGGAGCTTGGCAGGTACATTCACCATCATCTCTGATGAAAAAGTCATAGGGGTTTAGTATTTTTTGGAGGCTGTAAGAGCCATTTTTTGCAAATTTAAAATGTGTTTTTCTGTATTTTTTTGCAACATAGAAATGATACAGAAAATAACAGAATAACGTAGACAAAGTTCATGTTTATACAGAAAATGACAAAAGTTTAATACAGAAAATAGCAGAATAATGTAGACAGAAAGCTCTTGATACAGAAAAAGTTAATTCAGTTTTTGTTATTTGTCAAAAAAAAGTTAACATAGTAAACATAGTTTATAGATATAACTTTTTCATAACAGTTTTCATAAAAACCTAACTGCTGATATTGTAGGTTCTGCTAAATCTTGTTAGCTAAATTTATAAATTAATGAAAATTATATTTATGTTTTTTTTTCTTTGTTCAACATTGATTGAGTTATGATCCCAAACAAATTTAACAGATTTTTTTTTTTTTTTTTTTTTTTTTTTTTTTTTTTAATATTTATATATACAGTGCCCTTCAAAAGTATTGGAACATAAGACAAAAGAAGACAAAATTGCTCTGTTGGCTGTGGAGTCAAAACATTTACAAATATGATTAAATGATGAATATGAGACAAAACTACAGAATGTCACATTTTATTATTGGGTTATTCAACACATAGATGTTTTACCAGCTAAGAAATTCAGCACTTTTAGAGTTTCATCCCCCTATCTGATGTGAGCATAAGTATTGGAACAGTTGCCTCACAGGTCTTTCAAAGTGATCAGCTGTGTCCTGTTGCATTCATTCTTCAGATATTAAAAGCAGGGAAAGTGTCGTATCAGTTATATCCATTACTTCTGTATTCTGAATCTTGCATTCGATGATGACACACACAAACCAGGATGAAGATGAGGGAGCTGACTTTGAGAGAAAAGCAAGCAATTTGGATGCTAAAAGAAAAGAGGAAGTCAATTAGAGCTATAGCAAAAACAAAGGGCATGGAGAAATCAAGAGTTTGGAAACCACCAGCGACACCAGCAACCAACAACGACCTGATCGGCTGAGAAAACAACAGTAGTTGGTGACAGACAAATCATAAAAGCTGTGAAAATGAACCCTAAAAGACGTGTCTGTAAAATCACCAACAACTTCCAGAAAGCTGGGGTGATGCTCTGACAATCTACTGTCCTCAGGAGACTTTGACACAGAATTACAGATGCTACACAGCAAGATGCAAACCTCTGACCAGCACCAAAAATAGAAAGGCAAGATTAGGGTTTGCAAAAAAGCACAAAGGTGAGCCAGAAGAGTTTTGGAACTGTGTTTATGGACCAATGAGACAAAGATGAACCTTTATCTAAGTGATGGGAAAGCAAAAATGTGGAGAAAAAAAGGGAACTGCAAAAGATCCCAAGCATACAGCCTCATCTGTAAAGCATGGTGGAGGTGGTGTCATGGCATGGGCATGTATGGCTGTCTCTGGAACAGGCCCTCTCAACTTTACTGATGACTTAATGTATGATGACAGTAGCAGAATGAATTTGGAAGGGTACAAAACCATCTTGCCTACCAATATTCAAGAAAATGCCACCAGATTCATTGGGATGTGCTTCATATTGCATCAGGACAATGACCCAAAACACCCTGCCAGTTCAGTCAAGGAATTTATAAGGGCAAAGAAATGGAAAGTCTTAGATTGCCCAAGACAATCTCCAGATTTAAATCCGATTAAACATGAATTTCACCAGCTGAAGAGGAGAATAAAGGCAGAAACTCCCCAAAACAAGCAACAATTGGAATTGGCTGCATTAAAGGCTGGGAAAAGTATTTCAAAGGTTGAGACCAAGAGTCTGGTGATGTCTATGGGTCACAGACTCACTGCTGTGATTGTGCGCAAGGGATCTGCAACCAAATAATAGCTTTTAATCTTTTATATCTGCCTTATGTTCAACTGTCCCAATACTTATGCTTACATCAATGAGAGGGATGAACTCTAAAAGTGCTGTTCTTTTTATTTGGTAAAACATGTATGTGTTGAAACGGCTACTAATAAAATGTGACATTCTGTAGTTTTGTCTCATATTCATCTTTTAATCATATTTGCAAATGTCTTGACTCCACAGCCAACAGAGAAATTTTGTCTTTACTGTTCCAATACTTTTGGAGGGCACTGTATGTCCTTGTTCAATATTGATTGAGTTACCATCCCGAAAAGAATAGTGGGTCGAACTTTATTTTAAGGTTCCATTCTCACTATAAACTATGACTTTTGCCTCATTAAACTCCTAATTTGCTGCTTATTAATCATTAGTAAGGTAGTTGTTAAGTTTAGGTATGGGGTATGATTAAGGGATCTAAAATATGGTCATGCAGAATAAGGCATTAATATGTGCTTTATAAGTACTAATAAACAGTGAATATGCTAGTAATATACATGCTAGTTAATAATAAGAATTTGACCTTAAGATAAAGTGTTACTGAATAGTGTGAGGAACACCAGCAAGTTCATGTCACTCAAAACATAAAGTAGAAGAATAGCAAGTGCTCCTGGCAAATTATTATTTTCCACACATTTATATCTTCCTACTGCCTGAAGTGTCCTTGCAAAGGAAGAACATAGCATATATGAAGTATTAATGTTTGAGGAAGCTCTGGAGGCGTTTGCATAAAAAGTGAGGGTTATAAAACATAGTAATTTTGTAGCCATTACAAATCACATTCTACCTGCTGTAACAAGAAGCCGTATAGCATAACTATACCTAACCATCTCTCATTACAGCCACACCACAAGCCTAATGGCAACTTAGCGCACTAAATTCACCCCGAGATGGAGCATGTGGGTGGAAAATGCAGATGGGAAGTGGATTAATAAAAAAAAATTAAGGTGGCACAAGGCTATTTACTATGTGAGCTACATGTAATGAGATATATGACAGGAAAGCAGCTGCTGGTGATCTGATTTGGAGTGTATGATGGAGAGACGGAGGAAAACAGAGACTCAGGGTGGTTACAGCATGGGGAATTGATCAACTCTCAGTAATAAATGTCAGAAATCCAAAAACTACATTCTTAAAAGGATTCTGTGATACATGAGGTTCAAAAAATATTTAAACGAATAGTTCATTTAAAAATTTAAGTTTTCTAAAATATTTACTCACCCTCAGGCCATCCAAGAGTTTATTTCTTAATCGGAACAGATTTGGAGAAATGTAGCATAACATCACTTGCTCACTACTGGATCCTCTGAAGTGAATGGGTGCTGTCAGAATGAGAGTCCAAACAGCTGATAAAAACATCAGAATAATCCACACCACTCCGCATTCTGACGGCACCCATTCACTGCAGAGAATTAATTGGTCAGCAAGTGATGCAATGATGAATTTCTCCAAAGAAGCAAACTCATCTACATCATTTTCAGCAAATTTACATGTTTGGGTGAACTATTCAAAAGTCATTTCATCTGAATTAGGAGAGAAATATGTACAGACCAAGCACTGTTTACAAGCAAAACCAGTTCAAAAAAGTTCTAAACAAATGTGTGAGTGGATTTTGATGTGAGAGGAAAACAGGAGATGGACTTTTTCACTTGAGGAAACGTTATTATGGATCATTGACTTTTGGCCAGAAGTGACGGTTTAAAGTTACAAGTCCTTAATGATAACTTGTTTCTTACAAACAACCAGCTTTTCACATCACAGGACATTAATTGATGGACTGGAGTGGTGTGGATTACTTGTGGATTATTGTGATGTTTTAATCAGCTGTTTGGACTCATTCTGACGGCACCCATTCACTGCAGAGGATCCATTGGTGAGCAAGTGATGGAATGCTAAATTTCTCCAAATCTGTTCTGATGAACAAACAAACTCATCTACATCTTGGCTGGCCTGAGAGTGAGTATATTTTCACCAAATTTCGATTTTTGGTTGAACTATTCCTTTAAGAAACACAAAGCATTTTTTTTTCAGTTCAGAGATCCATTATAAAAATATTATTTTTCCACAAAGCTCTCTCAATTTTATTTATTTATTTATTCAAAACCTTTAACGCTAATGGCTAAAATTCAGCTGCACTGTTTTTACAGACTTGAATGATGTCTCAAACCTCTGATAATTGTTGCTACATTTAACAGCTAGCTATGTGTTATCATAAAGATTATTAGCTCAAACTTGTGAAATCAAAATAACTGCCTTCAGTCTGGGCCATCTAAATGTTTGTCTGTTACTGCTGGCTGTGATTAAGAAGGAAAGTGTTGCTCAGCATCTCCCATAGCTGTGCAGCTTCTGTGTCATTAATAGTGTGCTTTGGCCTTCAAAGCAAGTTCTTCCCTGATTTCCTGGAGGAATATGCATTAGAGCAGGATTACATGATCAGAGCCCCTCAATTTACAGGACTGGGAGTCATTGGGAGACCTGGTTTCTTTATCATTTTAATGATTTGTTTCTTTCTTTTAATTCCAGGAGCTGACATAAAAATGGCAATAAGGCTATAGTTATGGACACTATATGTTGCTAATGGCATAAGTAATACCTGCGCAGGGCACTTCGACAAGGAACAACATCTACAAAGGCTCTTTGAAGGAACACATTCACGATTAACTAGTTGCTTATTAGCCTGCATATGACTAGCATATTGGCTGTTTATTAGTAAACACATACTAATGCCTTATTCTGCATGACCATATTCTAGATTCCTTAACCTAACACCATACATAAACTTAACTACTACAACAACTACCTTATCAATAAGCAGCAACTTAGGAGTTTATGGAAAACTCTTAGTTAATAGTAAATATGTGTTTCCTAATCTAAAGTGTTACTAAACTTTTCATGTTTCAACTTGTTTACCCTTTGATATGTTGGTATGTTGTTATCTAATGCCATTACACATATATCATATCAAACCTACTGTATCATTTGATACACAAATTTCTGAATTATCAACATGATCAAAACTGAAAAACCTGTTGTACGCAATCTATTACATGTCTCTGTTAGTAATATTTAAAGATGAACACTTACTGGACTAAAATCACTTAACTCACACATTAGCTTTACAAAAGAATTATGTTAAAATGTGAGTATCAAATATGATCCATCAGGCTTTTGAGGAATATTTATTTGTTCATCTCACAATCGAAATTGCACTGCATTGCATTATATGTTTTGCCCACAATAAAAACTACAGAGCTTTGATCATAAAACTAAGGATTTAAATATAAAAATACAGCTTTCTTAACTGTATTAAAGCATATTATTTGGAGATATAGAGTGATAACTGATATTTCTATTATGTTACAAACTATCGAATCTATCACTTTTTGGCCATATATATCAGAATCTGCACCAAATTGCATATTTTTGGCTCAGTTTGTGGTTTTTCCTCCTCAAGCTCCACTATATCCATATTTTCATACTACATGAACTATAAAAGCCTGATGTATCAAATATAATTTGATTAAAAAAATATTTATGTTTCTTGTAGGCATTTGTCTCTCTCTAAAGGTTCAATAAAACATTCCATTAAATGTCCATTTTAGAATGACATGAGGGTGAATAAATGATGACAATTTTCATTTTGGGTGAACTACAGTATCTGTTTAAGTATTTGCACAAGGTTTGCAGCATTAATTTCACACTGAACATGTGTTTACGTGTACACTCCTGAACTGCCTGTTGAACTTTTACCCTTCAAATCTGTGTGAAGCTGTCAGAGGGAATAACACATGCTGTTGGCATGATCATTTTTGAATGGACTCTTCTGACAGCGGCTCTCCTGCTGCTTCATGATAACCCGACACTCTCCTCATTTTTCCTGCTCACTGGCTGATAAATTCAGCTGCACTGTCTTCCTGTTTTAAGGGACCCATCTCAAATTTGTGGCATACAATATCTTTTCCCCTTCTCACAGGCCTAAATCTGTTTGGATTACAGCCTCTGATCACTTAAGGAGATTTTGCATGTGTTCATTTGCAGAGGAGTGGAAGAAACTCTTCTAAGAGTCTCACATGACGAAAACAATCATCTGAATTTTGCAAAAACAAATGTCATATTTAGTCTTGTCATTTTATATTTTAAAAGTACCTCATCATTTTTTGTCTTCATGTCGTTCCAAACCCAAACGGCTTTTTTGTTCCATTGGAACACAAAACAAAATGTCTAAGCTGTTATTTTTCCATAAAGTGAAAACAAAGTGGAAAAAGAGTAGCTGGAAAAGTACAGCTTGTACAAGGAGAAAAGAAAGTCATTCAGGTTTAGAATGACACGAGGGTGAGTAAACAATGACACAATTTTCATTTCTGGGTGAACTATCCCTTTAAGCTGACAGTTTGAAACTGTTAGTTTAATTTAGTCATGTTAGCTTCACTGTTAAAAAGTGCTGCGCTATGAATCCTCTGAGGTTCCTGAAGTACACAGAGACCAAGAGACAGCAGAGAATATTGAGAACACTGTGTCAGAGCTGTCAGTACATGGGGATGATCCATCCTCTGTTTTGCTGACGCGGAATTTCAGTGCAGTTTGCCCTGCTAGCCAAACTAACACATAATCCCTCAGGCCATAGAGACGCTGCATGCAGTTTATCCTGCCAATCACACACACCTGTGCTGTTGTATTGTCACACACCTGTATGGTTACATTCGGCATCAAAACATCATGTCATGCCTTAAAGCTCAGGTGTCAAAAAGAATTGTAAAAATGATTAGATCAGATATTTATAAGATATTTGTCAGATATTTGTTCTCTCTGCCATTGTTTGGAGTTAAATTTGGTTCTACCACACATTTATTTATGTATAGACAATAAAACATACAATATTGACATACTGACAACATTTAAAATGTAAATTATTTAATGAACAACTTTTCTACATGTTTATGAATCCTTATTTAGGAATACTAGTATCATGGAATTAATTGGCTGATACTCTTTGTTTATGAACATTGACATTGTTTTCGGTTGCATTTGTTTAATGCAGTTGACTCATTTACTTAATTTGAAATTATTACATTTCATTCTGTTCTGACTTTTGGTTCCAACACGTTTCAAATGATTACATAATGTTAAAAAAAAAAAAAGCCTGCGCTTTAAAATCGTACAATGAATAACCTTTATGTAATTGTTTACCATTGCATATGATAATATTTATTTTGCACAAAAGTAGTTTTCTCAAAATGCTGTTATTTAGAAACTGGCCATAAAATACACCAAAAGCACAATATAAAATGGTAATAAAAGATGCTTTAAAAATGCTTTAAATACATTATGGTGATTACACATCTGTCGTGTACATTTTACTTTACTGTATACAAGGAATAGTTCAAGGAATAGAATTTGCTGAAAATGTACTCACCCTCAGGCCCAAAACCCAAGATTTACATGAGTTTGTTTCTTCATGGAAACAGATTTGGAGAAATTTAGCATTACATCACTTTTTCACCAATGGATCCTCTGCAGTGAATGGGTGCCGTCAGAATGAAAGTCCAAACAGCTAATACAAACATCACAATAATTCACAAGTAATCCACACCACTCCTGTCTATCAATTTAAGGCCTTAAGAAAGTGAAAAGCTGCATGTTTGTAATAAACAAATCCACAAAAAGCAGCATTAAAATTAAAGTTAAAAATGTCTTGATGTATTTGTTTCTTACAAACACACAACTTTTCGCTTCACAAGACGTTAATTGATGGACTGGAGTGGTGTGGATTACTTGTGGATTATTGTGATGTTTTTATCAGCTGTTTGGACTCTCGTTCTGACGGCACCCATTCACTGCAGAGGATCCATTGGTGAGCAAGTGATGTAATGCTACATTTCTCCAAATCTGTTCTGATGAAGAAATAAACATACAAACATCTTGGATGGTTTGAGGGTGAGAAAATGTTCTGCAAATTTTCATTTTGGGGTGAAATGTTCCTTTAATTGTGTTTTCCAGTGAATCATTAATGAAAGTTGTTTTTCCAAAATTCTTGTTTAGTTTTTGGTTGTCTGAAATGATGGACAGATAATCAGCTCTGCTGTACCCAGACATTGTGTGAAGTTTCCTCCGCTCGGGGATGCGATGTGGAGGCTGTAATAAGTGGCAGGGTGGCTGACATATGGGAAGGAGGGATGAAGCAGACTCGAGAGGGTTGTGAGTTGAGGTGAAAGTGACTCATCTCAGGCTTTGAGAATTTTTAAACATGAGCCGAGAGATGGCATCTTATCTCACTGATGAATATGTGCCAGATGGCAAACTGGGAGGCGAAGGGCAGCAGCAAACACACTGGAATCGTTCATGATATCAGAGCTCATTTCTAAAGCTTTGAGGGGCCCCCAAAGACCGGATAAATTAGGACATTAGTATTTTAGTCTTATGACCATAGGATGTCTTCCCGGAGCAATAATATCTCACTGAATCATGCTCACAAACTCACCTGCAGCTTTATCCTTTCAAACACATTAAACCATAACTGCACCAATGAAATGAATCTCATAGGGGAGATTGAGGTGAAATGAGACAGTTTTCACAGGTTGTCCTTTAGGCAAGGAGAAATGAAATACAGGCAGGGTTATTATCATTAAGGAAACTAATAAAAAAAAATAAAAAAAAAACATTTACATTGCTTAAAATAAGAATTAAATGAAATATAATATATAAAAATAAACATTTTACTTCAGCTAGTTGCCAAGACAACATTTCTTATAATGCTCTTTAAGCTGAAGTACTTAAATAACTAAAACTAATAAAAATGACAAAAACATGCAAAAAAATTACTAAATCTCTAACTACAATTAGAATTAAAACTATACAAAAATAAAATCAAAAGTAGTAACACAATTTACTTCATGTTAGGGGTAAGTTGAGCAATGACAAATGGAACAATTTACGTTTAAAATATGCACACAAGCATAATTGCAAATAAACTAGCTTTTTAATAATACTTTATCTCAGGAAGAAATGATACTTCATGAATAAATGGAACACTGTAAAAAATTGGAGTGTGTTATTGTTAATATTATATTATATTATATTATATTATATTATATTATATTATATTATATTATATTATATTATATTATATTATATTATATTATATATTTATTAAGAAGATACATTCATGTGTCATATAATTTAAAAACATGACAATTTTACTAATTAGAAACTAAAATCCAAACTTAGAGAATTATTGTGCATGAGACAATATTGGTCATTTAATATTTTTAACAATAAAAACTAATAAAATTCTACTACTAATTTGTCACTGGCAAGTGAAATATAACAATTTAACATTGGCTAAAGATAGACATTATTTAGTTTAGCCTATATGCACACAATTTACTCGCATTTTAGAAGTTTGAAAATGTTAATAATAATAATAATAATAATAATAATAATAATGATGATGCATTGAGGTAAATCTTCAATGAGGCAACCAAACCAGGCCAGGACAAACTATAAAGCACAATTTATATTAGCATTACACTGGCTACTATTTGTGGGGTTTCTCAGTCCCAGTCTCTGTGCTGGACCCCTCTGTGGTCCAGTACGGGCTGAGCTCCAAGAAGAATTGTGTGAAGCTAATGAAGACCAAGCCCAGGTCCTCCCTCTCCATCCGTCCCAGAGAAAGCCTAATCTCGTTAGCTGTGCTTTCTCATGGATAATCCCTCCACTTCTCACCTGGCCGTTCTTCAGCCTCAGCCTCTCTCTGGGATGACCATCTTCTGCTGAACACTGCAGGTAAATACTGCATCTGCCAACATTTAACAAGCAAGACTCTAAAATATTCATATTAATGTATTTAATAGGCACACATTTGATTTTGTATGGGATTTTGTTTACTGTTTTGTGGTTGAGTTTTCTCTACGTTGCAAAAAATAATTTTTCAAATTTATAAATAAAAGCTTAATGGAGTACGTTTTACAAGAAAATAATATCTCAGTCTTTCAACTTCAGATTTCATGTTACTTGAATGTGTTACTTGCCATTTCTTTGTAATTAATTGTGAAATTTACTAGCAATTTATGAGTTAAAATTGTTTCTACACCAATCTTTTTTAGTGTATTTGTGTGGACCAATCAGGCCAGTTTTAAAAAAAAAAAAAAAAAAAAAAAAAAAAAAAAATTAAGTAAAGAAAGACCAGTTATTTTGGTAAACAACTAACAATGAGCAATACAGTATTTATTATATATTTTTTACAGTATTTATTCATTTTTGTTAATGGTAGTTCATTGTAAATTCATGTTAGCTCAGACACATAAACACAAACAATTTTTGATTTTAAAAATATATTAGTAAATGTTGAAATTTACATTAAAATGAATAAAAGCTTTAGAAGTATTTTTAATTGTTAGTTCATGTTAACAAATGTAGTTAACTGTGTTAACAAATGGAACCTTATTGTAAAGCATTTTCTATTAATTAAAAATAAAATAAAATAAATTTTATGATGATATTTAATAATATTTAATACCATAATATTTTCCATAATATTCATATTTAATATTTACATATCACATTTAATATTTAAATATCATAATATGTACCAGAATTTGGGTCAACCGAATTTCCATGCCATAAATATACAGAAATTGAACTCAGTTTTTAGAGAATACTTGAGTTGAACTGGGTCACAGCTCATTTCCTCACCCATCCTCAAATGTCAACCCGTATAAACCTCCTGACAGCTGGTTTGACTAGCAGTAAATCACCAGTCCATGAATCTCCTCTATGGCTCAGTGTTTTCACCCATCTGCTCTGAGACTCTTCTGCATCCTGCATTTCACTCATAATCATACAACTGTTCTTCTCAGTTTGGCTCGGTGTTATTTGTGAGGTTGTGTTTCTATTGGTTGTCCTGCACATGGACTGCTGCTAAAACAGAATCTGATCACTGGACCAAACAGGGTTGGAGGGGTTTTAAGTGAATCATGCAGTTGTGGGAGTGTATAGTCTTGGATCGCATGTCTGATGATGTACAGCACAGTGTCTGACCTAGAATGGAGAGTTTAGAGTGAGCAAATTGCGTTAACAGAGCCCACCAGTAAGACCACCGCAAAACAAAAGTGCTCTCCAGGCGTCCATCTTTCTCTGCTCAGGTGTAAAGTGGAGCAGTGTGGACAGACAGGTACAGCTGGCCTGCTGTTTCCGCAGGTGTTTAAGCCAGGAGAGATTAGGGTCAGATGCATTTATCAGTGATTAACAGTGACAAGAGCCCACACAAACAGCCATGATCCCATTGGAGCAAAACCCCTGTGACCAACAGCGAGAAACAATTAGATTTATTACAAATGTCATGTCAATTGGTTTCAAACTGTGGCATGTGCTTCAAGCAATTTCAGCTTAAATTAAAAATTGTCTATTTGTGTTAACTTTAATCATATACCTTCTTTCTGAAGCTTTGTTCCTCAAAGACATATCAGCAAACTCAAATGTGCAAAATGATTGACAGTCTGTTTAATAGATTTGAAAGACTTTCAGAGGATAATCATTTTGCAAGCAGCATGCAATGATAACTGGCTCACTTTCTCTTGAAGTATTGAATTTACTTTCAGTTAGCTGTATCTAAACTATAGCTTTACTGTCTGGCAGAAACATGATTATGAAATGTAAATTATATTTACTCAGTATTTGTCACGATTGCAGACTGTGACAAAACGAAGAACGTTACCTCCCCTTCCCGGAAGGCATGTCCACGCGCCACATAACATCTACCGGGGAGGGGGGATGGGCGCTCTGGAGGCCCCTCAGGACAGGTATATACGGGGAAGGCCCGGGCTCCAGAGCAGGACCCGTTCCGGGAGGCCATGGCGGAGCAAGAAGCTCGGGAGGCCATGGCGGATCAGGGAGTTCAAGATGCCATGGCGGATAGACAGTCCGGGGAGCCATGGCGGACCAGCCCCCCACCCCTCCCTTCTCTGGGCTGGATATGGGGACTGGAGCTCTCAGGACTGGATGCGGGGACAGGAACCCACTCTGGGCTAAACGTAGGAACAGGAGCCCTCCTTGGGCTGAACTCAGGAACAGGAGCCTTCACAGGGCTATCCACAGAAACAGGAGCCCTTTCAGGGCTAAGCTCGGAATTTGAGGTCCATTCTGGGCCGGACATGAGACCAACAGCCCTCCTTGGGCTGAATGTGGTGACAGGGGCCCTCTCAGGGGTGAACTCAGGAACCACTTCCATCGAGGCATCAAAAGAAACAAGCAGCTTGGGAATGGCCTCCGTGGCCATGACAGGAGAAGCAGCCTGCTTCTAAAGAACCCCAACAGACAAGACAATACTGACAATACAGACTAGAATTGTTCCTGTGGACAATACTTCAGGGGACATGACTTGACTCTGGTCAGGGGCCGGAGCCTGCACTGGACTCTGGTCAGGGGCTGGAGCCTGCACTGGACTCTGGTCAGGGGCTTGGAGCGAATTCCGGGGCAGAAGTGAGCCGCAGCCGGCGGGCTTGACGTCGGAGCGGCCGGCGGGCTTGACTTTGGAGTGGCCGGCGGGCTTGAGGGAGCTGCAGTCGGTGGGTTTGAGCGAGCGGCGGCCCGCAAACTTGACTTTGGAGCGGCCAGTGAACTTGAGAGAGCAACGGCCAGCGGGCTTGACATATCAACGGCCGGCAGACTTGACTGAGGATCGGCCAGCAGGCTTGAGTGAGCCACAGCCGGCGGGCTGGAGAGAGCCGCAACCAGGGGGCTTGACTTCGTAACGGCTGGCGAACTTGACTGATGAGTGGCCGGCGGACTCGCAGTCCTCACAGTAATCTCGCCGAAATCCCACGCTTACTCTCTGCGGGCTAGGGTGGAAAAGTGAGTCGTGACTTCTATGCCGCAGGGGAAAAAAAACAGGAAACAAAAAAAAAAAACTTTCAAAAACGGAAAAAACAAAAACGAGGAGAATGGGCGCCGCTTACTGTTTTGGTCCGGTATTCTGTCACGATTGCAGACTGTGACAAAACGAAGAACACTGGAGACGAGGATAAAGTCAAACAAAAGTCTTTAATAGATAATTCAAAACAGGGTAACACAAGACAGGAAGACTCACAGAAACACAACATTGACATTAATACCTGACGCAGGACCATAGAAAACACAGGGCTTAAGTAATAAACGTAAACAAGATAATTAAACAAACACAGCTGGACACAAATGAACTCATAATGAAACAATAAGGACTGGAACAGGAACAGAACCAAATATGGGCATACAAGAGGTAAAACTAAGTCAAGGGGAGCAAGAGACAGAAAACCACACACAGACAGTCCTAAGGCGTGACAGTATTCATGTGATTCTCCTTTAAGTGTGTATAGTTACACACTTCTTGTGTCACTTTGGTCACTGCGGCTGTGCATGAATGAAGTTGCATAACAACATGTATGAAACGTATGAAAATGCCATTCAAAATTAATTTTAATAAATTAAAAAAAAACATCTTTTTGATATTTTTGTAGGCTAAAATGTAAAATTGTCTACTTGGTGAGAGAGCTACTTTATAGATGAATTAAACTCATTCCATAACTTTAAACAGTTATTGAACCGAACTGAATCAACAATGAACTGATTTCAACTGCTATTGTCTTTTTAAAGCTGCTTTACAGTAGAATTGAATTTTGTTTGCATCACTGAAATACTATTTTCTTGTTTATCACTGTTGTTTGAAACAATTGTATAAAGCGCTATATAAATAAAGGTGCGTATCCAACTTGAACTGGTAAACCTATACTAAATGAAGCTAACAGACGATTGAAAATGACACATAATACAGAGACTCGAATTGGTGAATCATTTTAACATGAACGAACATACCGAATCACTAGAATGATTTGTAGCTACTAGAGGGCGATAGGACCTTTTAGCACGAACCGATTCACTAGAATGAATTGTACTCGTTTTTAACGTACTGGTATTTCTTGACATGTTGTTTTAATGTATTGTCGTAATTATAAACACACTGGTTTGTAGCACAAATTTACCGTTTACTGCACTTTGTTATTTCTCTAGTTACAGTATATGGGCTAATGAATCCTAAGTCTCGCACATTCACAGATATAGGCCTACTTCTGCGTTACTGAGGTGGCTGTTTGGGAAGATCCGATTCGCTTTACTGAATCTGACTTTTTTCGCTATACTGTATGTGGCAAGGATGACTGTTTACATGAACGCATTTGATTATTACCTGAGTTCAGGCTTTAAAGTAGTAATGTGGCGTTGGGCAAGAAGCTCAAACTGGAAAAGCAACACTGTTTTGAGAACATCTCTTCTACCTGAAACTACTCTCACGCTACTTAAAAATGTATAGTCTCTGCTTTTAGTGAGTTTTTGGACATCTTTATTTGACATTGACTCTTGCTGTGTTGATGTGTATTTCTGACAGCATGTTTAGCTGGGTGATAAAGGTTGTTCCCCAGCCTCCAGCATCTCATGGGAAGCTGGCAGAGGAGGACCAGACCAATGCTTCCACTGCAGCACCAGCGACTGTGAGTTTGTATACATGTACATTGAGTCACCTTTCACTGTTTAAGCATGTCTTCACTGTCTCTGTACTGTTCTTTAGGATGTGACGAAAAAAGAGGAAGTAAAACAAGGTAATTATGCACTTTGTCAAATTTGACAACAGTTTTGATCAGTGCCAACACCAAATCACAGAAAAAATACAGACCTGAGAATATGGTTTATTCATTTTTCATGATGTTATTTTACAGAACCTTCCAAGCTAACAGAGGAGGTCTCAGAGGAAAACAGGTGATGTTATGATTGTGTTTGTGTGTGTGTGGGACATATGTGCGTTCAGTGTCTCTAGACGCTGTAATCCTGCCAGACCTAATTACTGCTCTCTATCCATCCTTCTCTCTCTCTCTCTCTCTTTCTCTCTCTCTCTCTCTCTGTCCAGCTCTCAGACTGGGGTTTTGAGTTGGCTCTCTCATGAGTTCAGCAGTGCTCTCCCTCAGCCAGTAAACTCCTCTAAACTGGCCAACAGTGAAGTTAAGGTATTTTCATGACTTCTGTCTCGTACACTCACATAATAAAGTTGAAAATCTAAATAATAATGTTTGTGGAATGAACAATTAAAAATGCTTAATTGGTGAGATTGTATTCCATAAAAAAAGACTTATTAAAAGGATACATTTTTAAATGTAATTACAAAATAAATAGTCTGATAGTCCTTAGTTCTTATAATCTTTATAATTTACAACAATTTCTATAGTTATGTTATTTCTTAGTTCCATTAGCCATTAATATGACCTATATTTTTGACGCAAAATGGTGAATCAATTTTAATCTCTTCACTTGAAAAAAAATGTAAATAACTGATTGCAGAACTTTTAGCTTATAGTTCTTGAGTAGTTATACTTCATTACAAAACTTGAGACAATTTCTTTGAGATTTTGTGCTGTATTTAATTACTATTGAATAGGGATGGGTATCGTTAGGGTTTTAACGGTATTACTACTCTTACCGATACTGCTTATCGATCCGGTACTTTAACGGTATTCTTATCGGTACTTTATATATTGAAACAGAATACTTGCACTCTTTTTAGATCGCCAGTGTGCAAAGTACATATTTTTAGGTCATCGTGACTTAAATTTTTGCAGTTTTTGTCCATTTTAATGAGGACAGAAGTTCAACTTTTTTTTGGTGTGTACCATGACACAAATATTATAATTTGTCATTATGAGGAGACGCCTTCTTCAGTCATCATAATTTTGAGATAAAGCAAAACATACTATTTTTGGACATTGCTGAAGATGGATGAATTTACCTCAAGTGTGAACAGTCAAAGTGTCAAAAACAACTATGTTTAACATTCAGGTGACAAGTTTCAAGGCAGATGTTTCAGTTTAAAATCTGGTGTGCTGTGTCCTGAAGCTTTACAACATACATTTAAAAATGTGAAAAACCGGTTCCTTTAAGTGTTTGTAAAACAATTTTAAAGTTACTTAGATGAGAAACTATGTAATTTCTTGATTTATTTTTGAACCTAACCTTTCATTATCTTTTTCTCTCCTTTTTTTGCTAATTTGAATTTAGTACCATTTAAAAATAGAACCTATTTATATTTTTTATTTGTGAACTAATTTCAAGCAATTTAACCTTGTTTTTTTTTTTATTAAGAAAACCTGGTAATGTACATGTAAAGAGCATATGAGTATGTCTGTTTTGTTCTTTTTTCTTTTTGTTTACCATGAATTGAACAGCATGAGGGAAATGCAGTGAGCAGCAGGTATAGTTTCAATCATACAGATTCAGTTTTATTTTGTATGTGTATGCTATTTGTTGTATTTTCATGTAGTTACATGAGAATACTTGTGTATTTCACATCTGTATCTGTGTGTGTGCTTGTTAAATGAATGTTTTGATGAGTATCGCACATTTTTCCATCACTGTATCATGGATGGCAGTAACACATCAGACCAGTGAGTAGCTTATAGCAGATATTAGGTCATGCACAAACATGCAAAGCTTTGCTGCAGACCAGCATGGAGAGTCTTTGCATGCAACACACACAAAAGACTTTATTGCACTGAGCTATATTTCCATATTAACAGCTCAAGGCAAAAGACCCTCATGCTGAACTGAATATATACTGTGTGTATATATATATATATATATATATATATATATATATATATATACACACAGTATATATTTTCCATCTACAAGAACACTACTAGAATGAAACATTTTTTATTAGCATTGGCTACTGCTTCACTGGCGACCTGTTTGTTTGTACTGTCCCCTGCTGCCATCTAGAGTTGACTTATAGCAAAGCAGCTTATTTGCATGCATTCACATCCTCACTTTTGCCCAGAGCAGCTGATGGACTTTACTGTATTTCCTCTTCCATCAGGGCTGGAATGATAGACTGGATTGTGCAGGGACTGGGAAAAGTGGTTCCACAGCCAGATGAGAAATACAAGGGTCACACAGAGCCGGAGGAGGTCACTGAGATATACACACACACCGCACACATTCACTAATCCCATAAGACACTGAGGCTTTGTGCAGTCTGATTACTTATTAGGTTATTTACCAAGTCAATTTTTATAATATTTCCTCCTACAAGTTTACCGGATTTGCTGGAGTTTACTACATAAGCCTATTAGTTAGGCATGTTAGAATTTGTGAAGCATATTAATGACTAAATTGTTATGCTGTTCATGGACGTTTGTGATTATGAAGGGTGATCATTCATGTGTTTAATATTCAAATCATTTCAAATAAATTTAAATTCAAAATTGTAAAAAACAAAGATTATAAAAAACAGACCTTTTCCAAGGTGTGTCCTGGAAAACTAAAAAATGTAAAGTATGTAAAGTACACAAATGTAAAGTAAAAAAATATGAAGGAAATGAGAAAATCACATTAAAATATAATTTCTTGATTTTGATTTTAATTGAATTTAATTTAATGCATTTTAATTCAACAGTTTTGAAACTATATATATAATTGTTTATTTTAAAATGTGAAATGTGAAAACAAGATTTGCCTTTACCAAAAAATAAAAATTTTATTGTTATTAACAAAAAGAAGTACAATTATTTTGTTAATAGATTAAAATTGAGGAAGAATGACTGAAGAATGACTTTAAAATATTTTATTTATTGGTTTGTTTATTTACTTACTTTAGATTACATTTCTGAGTTGACAGAGTTAATTTTTAGAGTTAGAGTTTTTAGAGTTAATGGAACATTTCAGGCACACAGACACCAGTCTCAGAGGTGTCTTTAGATTTTCTAGGAGCTTCTGTGAGAGTTTTATTGCATTTCCATTTAGCCTGCAGTTCCAGTGGTTAAAGTGGATCCTCCAGTAAGTACAGTGTTTTTGGAGCAAGCTATGTCAGGATCATGCTCGCTGTTCCCTCCTCTGTCCCACAAGTCAACTTTAAAGGGGCCATATTCTACACTTTCATCATCACATTATTAGGGCAGGGCAAGTTGCTGAATATGTGCTGATATTTGAATCTGGGTGGTCCAATGTTAACATTGGTTCATCCAAATTACCCATTTTTACAGTTTAGTTATAGTAAATAGTCTGTGAATTTTAGTTGTCAATATTGGAAGATGTCTGCATACTGTACACATCAAGACTGCACAATCATATGTCCCCTTTAAGTATGAGGTGATATACAGAGACATTCATTCCAGTTATTTGGTCTACAAACTCCACCACAAGTCAAAATGTGAGCTCCTTCCTTTGATCCTCGTCTGCATTTCTGTCTGCTGAAAGTAATCAGCTGATTTCAATGCATGTAAACAAGAACCATTTATAACAACCAGTCCAAACTGCTGAATATTAATGACTTAGTTCTACTTAATTCCTTACAGCTATGTTGTCATCACAGTATATAATATTACAACAAATTAAGGTTGTAAACACAAGCTAATTGCTGCAGACGAGCTTTTCAGGATTGCTTTAGGCGGTAATAGGCTGAGTTTTCAAAACAAGTCTCTCTTGTCAAGAAAATACTCATAATATGAGCTTCATCGCCTTTCAAATATCTTAAAGTTTCCTGCTATATTCTATAACTATCCTGCTATATCTATGGTATGACCCTGCTGCATCAAAAACATCAGATGCTTGCATGGCTAGCAGCTTAAAATGGGCATGCTTGCTTATGTGGTGTTTCTTCAACCATAACTGTTATCAAAACGAACGCTTTGTTAAATGAAGATCACTTACAAGTCTGTTTGTTTGTTTATTTATTTATTTATTTATTGCTATTTTTCAAATGCTTATGTGTATTTTATTGTTTTACTCATCACAGCCCCAGACTTTCAATTTTAGAATGTTATAAATAAAAACATAAAATTAAAAACCATGTGAAATAATGAGTGAAATAATCATAACTATTTCAATACTTAGTGTGTGAAGATGTTTTCTATAATATTGGTTACAAATTATACACAAATTATGTTTGACCATTGTAAGATAAATTAGACACATTATGTGTCAAAATAGAAGTAAAATTCATTAAAAGTGTGTTTTAAAAGAGTTTATTTTTGACAGTTTCTAAGATTACAGAGCAAAATGTGCCTGAAGTTGAAGAAACACAGATATATACTTAAAAACCTTCTTGCAAACACTTTCATAAATGAATGACATTTGAAGTAATATAGACAGATAAAAACTAAAATGCAAGCCAATCACCTGGCCCTTTAATTTTCACACCAATATTAAATCAATAACTAATGCAGTAAGAGTTATTTCTGTTTCTCGTCTCTTTACAGGTGCAAGAGGTCAAAGACGTTCGTGGTGAGTTCAGCCTCATGATAGCCACTTCATATACAACAGTACAAAGTTTGGCTTTAAGAATCTGCATTGTGAACACGTTACATGATTCTCACTCTCACCAGATGCTGAGCCGCTGCCTCATATTCCTGTGGTGGAGGTTGTGTCTGATGAGGAGCCAGACACTGCTAACGTACCCTTCTCTCCCAGGTATATGTTAATCAGCTGTCAGAAGCTAATCTGAAATCTCATTCTGGCTGAATACCATTAAACCTATCTGTTTCTTTCTCTTTCAGGGTAATAGAATGGATTAAGCATGGTTTTGAGAAAGTAGTTCCTCAGACTCCTGTCCATCTTCGTCCTCCTGCTGGTACAGAAGCACCTGCCCAGACGGCTGCTTCTGCTCCTGTGACTCCCTGCAAACAAGAGCCAGGTAACATTTTAAAAAATCAAGAATGTTAGGCTTCCTTGGTGACAGAGTGGTCTGCATGTGACAATTTTTTTCTGTTTAGCACCTGCACCAACAACTGCACCTCCACCTCCACCTCCACCTGCGCCTGCACCTGCGCCAGCACCAGCACCTCCACCTGCACCTGCAGCCCCACCTGCACCTGCATCTGCACCTGCACCTCCACCTGCACCTGAAGGTCCTGAGCAACCTAAAGTAGCTGAGGATTCCAAAGGCACGAAGTAAGCTTCCCTTATAATGTGTATGGCTATGTTAACCAACCAAGCTTTGACTTTTTGTGTTTATTTGTTTTGGGTTTTGTGTGTTTTGTTTTTGTTTTGCATTTGAATTTGGTTCAGTTACTGATTGAGCTTTTGTTTTGTTTCATTTTGTTTCTTTTATTTTTCTGTTTTTTTTCTTTGTTTTTGTGTTTTGTGTTTGTTTTGAGCTTTCATTTTGAGGGTTTTTTTTTTTTTGTTTGTTTGTTTTTGTCTTTTCTGGTTTTTTTTGTTTTGTTTTGTTTTTGTTTTTTGTGTTGTTTTTATTTTTGTTTTGTTTATTTGTTTTGGGCTTTGTGTGTTTTATTTTTGTTTTGCATTTGTATTGTTTTTGCCTATTGTGTTTGTTTTGTTTAATTTTGTTTGTTTTAGTTTTGTTTTTATATTTGTTGATTTTTATATTTTGTTTTGTGTTTTTGTGTTTTTTAAATTTTTGTTTGTTTAATTAGTTTTTGTTTGGTTTTTGTTTTGTTTTCATTTTTTGTTTGTTTTGCTTGTTAGTTTTGTTTGGTTTCGTTTTTTGTTGTTGTTTTTTTGTTTCTTTGTTTCATTTTGTTTGTTTTTATTTAATTGTAGTTTCATTTTGATTGTTTTGTGTTTGTTTTTTGTTCTGAAGCCTTTTATTGTTTGGAGAAATATAAAATGTTTTTACATCTAAGTAAATCTAATAACATGCATTACATTTTATTTATTTTCAAGTATGGTTGGCTGGATTGTACAGGGGTTCGGACGCATCATACCACAACCAGTACTGAAACCAAAAGAGGTAAGCTGTAAGCACACTGTCCTCTTTAAAGTAGTGTAACGTGTGTAAAAAGAAACAAAGACTTCACTTCTAGTCGTCTATTTAACCATTTCCTCTGTGTTTATTTGCAGGACAGCTCTGATATCGTTCAAAATGGTAAGTTTTTTTTTTTTTTTTAAACACGACTTTACGCGCATAGATATAATGACTGCAGACAGCTTGCAAGACTGGGTGTTTTGTTCTCCAAGATTATATATTTGAATATATCAGAGGCATTGATTCTCTCACTGCTCATTTGTAGGTGGAGGTGTTAACTCAGCTCCTCTTCTCCTTCTGTTTCAGGGGAGAAGGTCATTAAAGCCCCCTAAACATAAGGAGAAGACGACTGGGAGAGTCATTACCTCCACACAGAGACAGCGAGAGACGTTCAGACAGACACACTAACATACTAATATCGTCTAGTTCCATACAGCTGCATCAGCTTTGAACATTTGTAGCAGTTCAAAGTGTTTTTTCATGTAATCATCCTTGGTGATTTCTGTTAACTGTATTACAGATTAGCATGCTTGATAACTGTGATGATTGTTTAGTGCTTTGATGATTAGGCTACCTCACAGAGACATGCAGTAAACACACAGTGGCCCAGTCAGAGTTTACAATGTCATTCGCTTATTTACTGTCTACATTTGTGCCATTAGCATCACCAAATATTAAACATTTCCGTCTTTGATTGGTCAGATAGTCCAGCCCCAAACTTGTGTGCTGGATTTCATAAGCATCACAGAGCCACATGTTTAGAGGAAATCAGCTTTTGTCTATGAATATTAAACCAGGATAGGAGAAAGTTTAACATAAAAAATCTTTCACCTTTAAAACTGCTTTTAATGATTTTCCTCCTCTGTATTTTTTTCCTCTTGATTTCCAGTACAAATATATAAACATTCTTTAATCAAGACACAAGCAAAATGATTCTTGCTTTCTAAAAAATAATTTCTGATTAAAATGAGAAAAAAAATATATGCCGAAGTGATAAGAAAAAAATTGAATTCAAAAGGAAAACTAATTTATTTTTCTTACCCCATTGACAGATATTTTTCCTTGTTTTAAGCATAAACTTGCTTCATTTTGATACATTTTTCAGAAAACAAGACTTGATAACATATCATTTTGCTTCTTAAGTAAATGTATTTTGATTTAAGAAAATTTTTACTGGAAAACAGGGATGTGCACAGACATTTTGAGGGGCAGGGGCTCAAGTGGAAAAAGGGGCACTTCTCATATTTATTTAATTTTTTTTTTCTAAACAA
Source organism: Spinibarbus caldwelli (assembly GCA_039654775.1). Taxonomy (NCBI): domain Eukaryota; kingdom Metazoa; phylum Chordata; class Actinopteri; order Cypriniformes; family Cyprinidae; genus Spinibarbus; species Spinibarbus caldwelli. Next base: position 27,306,529 of record CM077239.1, read on the forward strand.
AATGTTAAATATATTAGGGGTGTGCAATATTGACAAAAAATATACCTCAATATTTTCTGGGATTTTATTGATAACAATACATAAATAGCAAAGATGATATTTTGCTGAGTGTGTTATTGTGCTGATATCTTAAGGACTACCATGGACAGCTTACTCCTAAAGTTTTTGATATTCTTCATATTCTGTGTGGTGATCAGTTCACAGGAGTGATAGAAATTAATCTTTTCCAATAAGTTTAAAATGATTTTTACCTTTTATGGGCATTTTTACATTTATAAAGCCATTTTTTCTAAATTTGTGCATCATCTTCTCAGCCAAATTCTTAAACTGAATCAGTCAATTAGAATAATAAGTCATTTGGGCTGTTACTAAGCAAATGATATTAGTATTGACAAAATTAATCTTTGCAATGCAGAGACAACACAGAAGCTGCATTAGAAGTGGCATTTATATGCATTTACACACTGTTTAATGCAGGACATGAATGTATTTAATCTGCAGTTACAAATGCATTAATACTGTTTTGATATTTTAAACATAAAACGTTGAATACTGATATTCGAAATTATAAAAAAGAAAAGAAAAGATACTTTAAATGAAAAATTAAAACTGTCAGTAGGTGGCAGCAAGTCACTGTTAATAAGTGAGTCATTGCAACTGAACCGAATCATTTAAACGGTTGATTCATTCAGGAACAAAACAGTTGTTGCTCAGAGACGCAAATTGCAATTATATTTGTTGTCGAAATAGAGCAAAAACAGTTAATATTGTCTAAAACGTAAGTGTCTTAATATTAAATTGTTTACTGAACTGCTGTATAAAATCAATTTCACATTTGTAATCATGCTGCTTTTTGGTGGAAAAAACGTCAGTCTTTGCGTGATACTGATTAACTATATGAAATTATATAAATATAGGCCTATAGGCCTGCATTTCTGCCCCCATATCTTGAATTTTCTGGTCATTCTAAATGCATTTTAATAAACTGAGTCATGCAGTGAAAGAACGCGCACTGGTCTAACCTAACTTACTAGGCTTCCTATTGTTTTAGCTAAACTTTAGCTAACTTACATGGTAGCTCTCATGAGTCATGGATGTTAGCAAGACAAGTTAACTATATTTGCCGTTTGTCTTTCGGATAATTAGCTGTCAGTTTGAGGCACAGGTAGCTTAGTCTGTTGTTCATCACCACTCACCTCCACTCCAAGACAAAGACAACTGGAGAGGGAGGGAGGGCTTCACTTCTGTGGCTCTCTGCCTGTCTGTGATGTGCATGTGCCAATCAATGTGTGCTACACTGCTGTTCTGCGCAGAGACGCGGAGGGGAGAAAGTCTCAACATTTCCTGACCCGACCTGATATTTTGATTTTTTATATGTTTGACAGGGAAAGCTGTGCGCAAACAGAAACACACACACGTGTAGATATATACATATATTCATTTTAAAAAAAAAAAAAAAAGAAAAAAAAAAACCCTCCCCAGAAAAAAAGGCACTTTCTCTCGAGGAAGAAAAAGGGCAGGTGCTCAAGCCCCCTTTGATGTCTATGTGTGCACGTGCCTGCTGGAAAATAAGACAAAAATGCTAAATAAGAAAGTAATTTTTGCGGTGACAAAGAGCACAATTATATGCAATATTGTTGCCATAAAACAAAAAAGAAAAACATAAATCACCATGCACTAAATGCGTTTGCCAATATCTACATTGCCTGCTACAAAAAGCAAGAGTTAGTCTAAATGCTTTGAAAAACAAAACCCATGAGCTGTTTTACATGCTGAGGATGTTAGCAAAGCCACATTCATCAATATCAGGCTTCACTACAGCAAGTTGGGACATTCTTATGCTGTTTATTGATGTTATTTATCTTTGTTTTATTGTGAAAGGCTGTTGCTAACACAACACAGGCAGCTACCTTACTTTGTCCGCTGTATGAAATCAATAACAAATAAATGATTTCAAAATGCAGATTGTTTGTCGTGTGGTCAGAGCAAAAATGTGTAAAATGCTTGCAAAAGTGTTTGTATTATTTGAAACTGCAGCTAAAATGATTTCATTCATTTTTACAATACATTTTGTTTCAGTAAGTTTGAACACTTTAGGACATATGCTATAGGTATATTATTAACTAGAGTTTTAAATAGTTCTTACAGCTTACAAAATGTGCAAATTTTGCCATTCGGGTCTAAATGTGTTGCTTTTCAATACATAATACAGACATGCAATGCATTATTAGCATTAATAATTGCTTGGAGACCAGCAAACCATTTTGGGCTCCAGTGGGATCAATGCTCTAATGCACAGTTTTTCCCATTGGAAGTGAATCTACATGCAATTGTGATGCATTGATACAAAAACATTCAGTAGAAAAGGAAAATTATCAAAAAAAAAGGTAACACCTTAGTATAGTATAGTATAGTATAGTATAGTATAGTATATGTTCTGCATGACCATATTCTACATCCCTAATCCTACCCAAATACCTACATTTAACAACTACCTTACTAACTATTAATAAGCAGCAAATTAGGAGTTCATTGCGGCAAAAGTCATAGTTAATGGTTTGTTAATAGCAAGAATTAGACCTTAAAAGAAAGTATGACCAAAGAATATGTCAGTTTTTATGACAGCCTAATCTCTGTGACCTATGAAGCATGATTTTTTTCCTGTTCCTTTTTCCAGTCTGCATCCTGCAGGACCCGTGTGATATGGTGCTGGAGGAGGTGGACTCAGACTGGGAGGCCCAGCAGAGGGAGCAGGGCTCGGGGCAGGACATCCAGGCTGAGGAGCAGGTGCTGCAGGAGGGCTCATCCCTGCTGCAGGTGCTGCCCAACATCCTGCCACACGTGCTGGCCATGCAGGAGCAGGAGGACGCAGAGACCCAGACTGAGCGCTGGACGCCTCTCATTGAGAGCATCAAGAAGGAAGCGGAGGAGACTGCCATAGCAAACATAGAGGAGAGGTGAGAGCCAGTGGTTTGGATCCCAGTGACCTTATGGTGGATTTAACCATGTGAAGCGATAGATATTTTAAAATGGAACAGTTTACTGAATCTTTAGTCATAACAAAAAAAAAAAAATTTAAGTATCATATTTGATACATCAGGCTTTTATGACTCATATAGTCATATAGATAAAGGAGAATATGAAGCTCATAAAAGGAAAAACAGTTTTATTCTCAAACTGAGCAAAAAATATGCAATTTGGTTCAGTTACTGATGTTTATTTATAAGGGCAAAAAAATAAGATGAAATTCTGATAGCTTGTAATGTAAATCAATGAGATCAGTATACCAGTATACTAACAGAAAATTAGCTGTCACTCTATGGGCCAGATTTACTAAACAGGGTAAATTAGCATAGAGCGCAATTCCATAACAGCACCGATGGGAGGGAAAAATTCTGCGTGTGATTTATTGACAATGCACACATTAAAGAACACAGACGCAGCCAGATCATTTCCATAATGACCAGCGCAATCTACCAAGAGCAGCGCAAATTAGCTTCTACTTTAAGACATGCCCATAAATTTTACGTGAAAAGGAAACTCCTACAAATGCATAATCAATAAGGTCAGGTGCAAAAATAACTCTGTCCATGCCTTTTCAGTGCTATTTCTTCACTGCGAGTCTTTAGTAAATCCTGACAGTACTATTTTAACGCCAAAAGACAGTTTGCGCTGGCGCAAGCTGTTAGTAAATCTGGCCCTATATCTCCAAATAATATGTCTTAGAAGATATTAAAATCCCTTTTTTATGATTAAAGCTCTGTAATTTTTATTGTGGAGGCAAAAAATAATGCAGTGCAATATGATGATGACTGCGACATGAATTGGACAAGATTTGATACATTTCAACATGATTTTACTAAAAATAATTGTGTGGATAATCATGTAAACCTAAGTTTCTTAAGTCCAATAAGTATTAATCTTGAAATATTGCTAACAATATCAACGTTATTCTCACACTTGTGTATTCAAATCAGTAAAGACATGGGAACCATGACCTGAAGATGGACATTTTTACAGTTAAACTCGAAGCTTGAAACTAAAAAATCTCGGGTATCATTATTATTTCCCAGTCACAATTATGAGTTTTCTAATTGGAAGCTGCACATAAATACCCCTTGAAGTCATACAGAATTTATGATCATTTCAATAACTTGTAAAAACATTACATCGCTCTGTGTGTGCATGTAGACTGCAGAAGGAGTGTGTGGAAGCGGCTCGTATGGCGGAGGATCTGGCCCGTCAGGCTGCAGAACTGGCCATCAGACAGCTGGAGGAAGAGCACACCACACAGATCATCATTGACACGAAAACTGAAGAGCCGGACAATGAAGAGCAGTAAGTGACAAACACACCACAAACTCAGAGAGGGACCCTGTTCTATGTTTGTTAAGAATGAGATCTGGGGTGTGATAAATCACAAAGTGGCAACAATGCGCTGTGTCTCTATATCTTTCATACTATCCCTTTCTCTCTGTCTCACACACACACACACACACACACACACACACACACACACACTTACAGTGTTCAGAATTCACCTGTTCACTGTTTGTTTTACAAAGACTGTCAAATATCCAGGAGGAAGAGAATGAAGAAGATCCAGAGTAAGTGTCTCCCCTCCCTTCCGCTCTCTCTCCTTGCTTTCTGCCAGGGTCCAAAATTAACACTCGCCAAATTACAAAAACAAGTAACAATAGTCTTTAGCCTAGAATTAGAGCTAGCTTTTTGTCTATTTCTATTAGCCTTGTGGTCAACTATATGCTTCATTACATTACATTACATATAATGTATGTGCATATTCCTCGTTTTAACCAAAATAACACTACTGTTCAAAAGTTTGGTAAGTATGATTTTTTTATGTTTTTGAAAGAAGATTCTTATGTTCACCAAAAATACAATAAAAAACAGTACTATTGTGATGTGTTATTATAATTTTAAATAGCTGTTTCTATTTGAATATATGTTAAAATTTAGTTTATTCCATGTGAGGCAAAGCTGAATGTTCAGCATAATTTCTCCAGTCTTCAATGTCACATGATACTTGAGAAATCATTCTAATAGGCTGATTTGCTGCTCAAAAAACATTTATTATTATTATTATTATTATTATTATTATTGTTATTATTATTATTATTATTATTATTATTATTTTCAGTGTTAAAAACAGTTTAGCTGCTTCACATTTTCACATTTTTGAATTTTGGATGAATAGAAAGTTCAAAAAATAGCATTTATTTGAAATAGATATTTTTGTAACATTATACATAGCTTTACTGTTACTTTTGATCAATTTAATCTGTCCTTGCTGAAAAAGTATTAGTTTCTTTAAGGAAAAAATAAAAAATATATATTTTCCAAACTTTTGAACTGTGGTGTATATATAAAAATACAAATAATATAATAACAAAATCACGTCTTTCTTGTATTTTTTTTCTTTCTTTCTAAAATAAATGTAATTAAATTCAATTAAATTCGTAAATGATTTAATATGATGTAAATTAAATACAGTCTTACATGATGTTGCAAGTGACCCAATATGTGGCTGCCGGTCACTAATATGTGGTACACTGAAACAAATTTGATGTAAAAACAATTTTCACTCAAATGTTGATATTTTCGCTGCTGGTAAATTTTACAAATAGTTACAAAGAAACAGCAAGTAACTCAGAAATAAATGTGAAATTTTGTAGAAGACTAAAATAATATTTTCTTATGAAACATACTCCAATAATCTTTATTTACAACTTCAAAAAATAATTTTTACAGTGTATGATTAATAATCCAAATCTTATGTGTTCTATATTCAATGCACTTTAATGGTCAGTAAAAAAATAAAATAAAAACCATGGCTAGAATTTGACTTTCCATTCACAGGTGTGGCAGAAACTTAATTTTGGACTCTGCTTCCAACCCTTCAGTGCTGCAACTTTCCTCACAGCAGAGTGAATGATACAACTCACAATATGACTGGATGCGAGTTCTTGCTTGCTTCTCTTTACTGCTGTACCGTTACTTTATTCTCCTGAGTGTCAGCTGAAGTGCTGTTTGTCCTCTCCGGCTCGCCATACAGGTTACAGCCGCTCTGTGAAGAGACTGAGGAGGAGAGTGAGGATAGTAAGAACACAGAGTAAGGCCTTCATCCTCAGAGCTGAGCAGCAAAGAGCTAGCAGCCTGAGCATTGCACTACTGCGGTAGCTGACATGAAAAAATCAATCAGTGATAGCAGAGTCCTTCAGCATGACATTATACTTCATTAAAGCTCCAACACATGCTTTAGCTGCTGTTTATATCTATACAGTCTCCACACTGCCTCTACTGTTCCTGTAAAACTAGAGCATGTACTCCTGAGAGAAGTATGAAGCCCTCATACATTCATGCAATGTTTTATATTGTCTTTAGGGCTGGGCAGTATTATATGTCAGATATATATTGCTATACAGTACAAAATATCTTAACCTTCATTCAATATTCAGTAATCAGAAACATCGCAATACAGTTTTTTAAAAAGGTAATTATGTATAATCCTAATATTGTAATATTGTGAAATATCAACTATTTTAATATATTTTAAAATGTAATTTATTCCTCAGATGTAAAGCTGAGTTTTTCTTTAGTGAAATGTTCTTTAGTGTCACATGATCCTTCATAAATCATTCTAATATGCTAATTTGATTCTCAAGAAACATTTATTATTATTATCAATGTTGAAAACAGTTGTGCTGCTTAATATATCTGTGGAAACCATAAAGCATTCTTTTCACGATTCTTTAAATAGAAAGTTCAAAAGAACAGCATTTATTTGAAATAAAATATTTTTGTTACATTATAAATGTCCTTACTGAATAAAAGTATTAATTTATTTTGTTAGTATCACAGTATCACAGTTTCCACAAAAACAATAGTATGCAGAAAAAGCTTTTTTCAACACTTGTAATAATAAAAATACACGTTTTTTGAGCTGCAAATCAGCATATTAGAATGATTTCTTAAGGATCATGTGGCACTGAAGACTGGAGTAATGATGCTGAAAATTCAGCTTTGCATCACAGGAATAAATTATATTTTAAAATGTATTCAAATAGGAAACATTTATTAATCTTTCACAATATTACTGTATTTTTGATCAAATAAATGCAACCTTGGTGAGCATAAGAGACTTCTTTCAACAACATTAAAAATATAGAAATTAGAATAAGCAGTTTAGTAGAGAATATTTCTTTAAATCAAAGCAAACCTCTTTTGAGTGTTGTTTCAGTCTGTAAAAAGACAAACCATTACAAATACAGGAGTGACCCACTTTTGAGTACTTTGTGTTATTTTGGGCATGATGTCAGATGCTTAATTTAGGCTTCATGCTGCTTTAACGCGTCACTATAAACCATTCTGTCTGAAAACCAGAACAGCTGATGCCAAAAAAGCTTTTAAACCAAAGCACTTAAGTAGAAATAGAACAGTTTCAGACCTGCTGCTGCTGCTGCATATTGCAGTGCTGAATGCAGAAAGCCAGAAATTCATGGAATTAAACTGAAATGTGCACTTTTTATCAACATTTTGCAACCAACTTGACGTCCCCTGTAAACAGTGCCAACATGAAAAGGTATGTTAGACTGGCCTTCATTAGTTTGTGTATATTAGATTCATATTCTACTATAACACCAGCAAACAGCTGGACTACTGAAAAGTTAAGTTAGCAGCACTGCTACTTTTAGTTAAAAGGTGACTTTGTGTGTCAACAATCTAATCTTGCCAGAGGATGTATTACCACTCTTTCCTTCTTCACAAGAAAAGTAGGTGAAAAGAGTGCAAAAGTTGAGGTCCTGTTGAGACCAGCATTGTCATCATCATACAGTTTGTTGATTTCCATAGTCCTCACCAGGCATGAACTTAGTAAACCAACTACACCAGAAAAAATGAGAATCTCTTGAACATTTACTCACCCTCAGGCCATCCAAGATATAAATAATTTTGTTTCTTTATCTGATAAATGTAGTATCACATCACTTCTTCACCAACGGATCCTCTGCAGTGAATGGGTGCCATCAGAAAGCGAGTCCCAACAGCTGATAAAAACATCACAATAATCCACAAGTAATCCACACCACTCCACTCCATCAGTTAATGTCTTGTGAAGTGAAATGTTGCATGTTGTAAGAAACAAATCCATCATTAAGGCATTTTAACTTTAAACTGTAGTGTCTGGCCACAATACGAATCCATAATCCATAATAGTGCTTCATCCAGTGAAAAAGTCCATCTCCTGTTGTCCTCTCACATCAAAACCCACCAACATATTTGTTTAGAGCTGTTTTGAAGTTTCTGCTGTTCTATATGCATATTTCTCTCCTGATTCAGAAAGAGATTACTTTTTCACTTGAAAAAGTACTATTATGTAGAGGACTTGTATTTCAGTTGGGAGCAAAACTTTGAGGTTCAAAAAGTTTTTCACTCTCTCCTTTACTGGAGTTGTGTGGATCACTTGTGGATTATTGTTATGTTTTTATCAACTGTTTGGACTCTCATTCTGACGGCACACAATCACTGCAGAGGATCCATTGCTGAGCAAGTGATGTAATGCTACATTTCTGCAAATTTGTTCGATGAAGAAACAAACTCATCTACATGAGTTGGATTTGCCTTGGATGGCTTGAGAGTGAGTATATTTTCAGTACATTTTCATTTTTTGAATGAACTATTCTATAAACTGTAAAAGATCGTAAATAACATTATAATTGTCATAATCTAATAACTCGTTCTTGTCAGCTCCTTTGAGTTTTATCTGGTCAACACCTGCAGATCTGATTGGTGGCTTACCAGCCTCTGAACGTCTGTGATTGACTGGTTGTGTTGCCATGACTAGACTTCTGCTCAAACCCCCTTTTCAGGAGCCTGGTGGACATCTGCCCAGCGGAGCCCTCGCCGCACGAGTCCGAGGTCTCAGATCAGGCACCCCAAAGTCCTCCACCACCGCCTGTGACCACTCAGCCTCAACAAGCATCTTTACCTACTGATGCAGACCAGGTAACATTGCTTGAAACATTTTAGGACAGTACCATTCACAAATTTGGGAAGATTTTGTAACATTTTGAAAGAAATTGATATTTATTTTCAACAAGGCAGCATCTAATTGATCAAAAACAAACAAAACATTATTACCGTATTTTCCAGAATATAAGCCGCATGTTTTATCATTGGAAAAATGCTGTGATTTATATCCCATAGTGACTTATATAATGCAATTAACGTCAAGTACACAAAACATGCATGAAATGCACACATTTGAATTTGCTGAATGAGATAAACATGAGAATATTTATAGAGCTTAATGTTTGTAAAGGTTTTGTTATTTACATGTATTTTACATTATTTCTGAAAATAATAATCAAATATGACTTGTATGTATCTTTTTTTTCTCTCAACAATGCAGTTTTGACCCTGAGCAACTTATAGTCAGGTGCAACTTATTTTGCGGAAATGTACTGTTTGAAAATAATGTTTTATTATGTAATGGTTACTTGTGATAGCAAAGCAGTTACATTTATGCTTTTCTCGAAAGAGACTTACATTGCATTAATAAATTCAATGTACAGTATACATTTTAGCAATTCATTCATTCCCTGGAAATCAAATCTATGGACTTTGCATTACTTACAGGAGTTATGAAAATGCAGAAATGCAGTTACACAATACAGAAATCATTTCAATGTGTTCATTTGGTGCTTTAGAAAACATTAAATTAATGGGATGAATGAGAGGAATGAGATCAAATTTCTGAATATAATTAATGCATAAAGAATCCATAAAACCTTCTTAATTGTCATTGCAGCAAACAGAGGATTCTTTTAATCGAGATTTTGAATAACACAGCATTTAACTGAAATAGAAATAGGCAATTGTACAAATATAAATCTTTTCTGTATTATTTATTTGTTTCTTTATTTATTTGATCAATTAAATGCAACCTTAGTGAATAAAATAATCTTTCTTTCAAAGTATATTTCTTTCTCACTGTAAAAGATTATGTACTGTAAATAAAACAAAGATTGTTTTACAAGAAAATACTATTTCAGTCTTTATACTTTAAAATTTCACGTTTATTTCAATGAGTTACCTGGTGTTTCTTTATAATTATTTTTGAAATTTAATAGCGATTTCTGAGTGAAAATTTTTCAGAGCCTTTTTTTAGTGCAGAAAAAAATAAATACATTGGGATTGTTCTGAATTGCAGCTATGTGCATTTAGAAATGTTGTAAAAGTTGGGGAATTGATCGTATTTGACTCATATTTGCTATCTTATACAGTACGTGTTTCTTTTATTCATGTTCTGTTCTTACAGCAAGAGGAACCTCCTGAAGAGGGATGTGGAGGTCAGTGTGAACATAAACACACCCACATACATACAATGAATATATACAAGTGTGAAAGATGTGCAGTATAAACCAAATGAACATTGTTGATATCCAGTTTGTACAGTAACTGAAGTGGTCTGATTATCTGCAGTGCCTGCTAGCTGTACTGGCGTAAAGAGCTGGATTCTTCGCATCCCCCACGCTTCCACATGTCTGAAAAACAATAATGTTCCCCTGCCCAAGATGCCCTCCGATCTCCTGCTGCTATACCAGGAGATGTCTCAGCTCCCAAAACAAGCCAGTGCTTCCAGAACGTTCTCCATCGCCTCAACATCCTCAAGCCCATGTAGAACGCCTTAGCAGTAGCATGTAGTCTTGGAGTTAGAATCTGTAACAAGTGGATTTTATTCTTAAAACACCCACAGTCATCCCGTGCTGAAGTGCCCTAAAATCCAAATCATCCCATGCTTGACACCTATAGACATGATTTCGAAGTGCCCTGCAGTTACAGAAAGACACCTAACCTCCAGCAATCTCTCAGGTGAACTGACTGTGCTGTGCTGTGCTGTGCTGTCTGTTGTGTACCAGTCTTACTATAGTTCACACTTAAGGTTATGGCTTTTTCAAAACTCTATCACATAGTGTGCGCTATTGACATGAATGTCGCCTCAGAACTTGCATCCTGATGAGGAGAAATGAGTGCTGGAAAATAAAAAGAGTGAAAAAACCCTTATAATGACAGTGTTCAGACTCTGAAGTCTGAATATTACAGAGATCTGGGGGTCTTTTGACTTGCACATATTTAGGCACCAAAATGTTATTGAGCAGGGATAGAGAGTGCAAGGATTTCATTTGTGACTAAAAAAGATGTATGCAAAGTGTAAAATGCATTTAGGAGCATGTGTTAGACAAATTAGACAAATTCCTGTGGGTCATTTAAAAGTAAAAAAAAAAAAAAAAATGTTTTTAAGAAATGAAATTCAAGTCCCTCCTGTTTTTAAATTTGTAGCCTGCAATATTAAATGATAGACATTTCAAAATAAGAGTCCTGGTGTATTTCAGGATTGTTTATAATTAAAGGTCCTGCATTATGCATAAAGTTGTTTTTTTATTATTGGTTATTTGTTTACACAATAAACTGTCTGTATAAGATATTATTTTTTATGCACATTATTTTTTAACGCACTACTAAATTTTTCAACTTAGTCACCCACGTGCTCCTTTGGGAAAAACAGTTTAAAGTTTAAAGCGCTGATCTGAGATCCATTAAATCATGGAAAAAAAGGTCAGCTTCAGCACTGTGATTGCAAATTCAAATGTAATTTAGTTCATTCTATATTCAGTTGACTATTTAAAGACTGTGAATGTTCAACTCAGTAGCCTTTCGTGTTCTAAGATTTATTATCCACAGCATGATTCAATAACGTGGTTATTTTTATCATTTTGTGATTCTTTCTGGAGTATCTGATCATAGTTGGTATATAATAAAAAGCCATTTGAGGATCTCTAAAATTAAGATTTCAGTGCTATAATGTCATTGTGTGTGCTTTCAGAAAGCACCCATGTGAAACCAGCACTGAAGGTAGAGGAAGTGGAGGATGGAGAGATGAGCGTTCCCAAAATCATTGTGCCCTCAGAGTTAGACTCAATGTCCCTCACTGTTCCTGTAACAAATCTGACGTCCCGCAGGTCAGTGTTTATCCATCTGATCTATTAATACGACTTATCACCTAAATATCATGCATTATGCTGTTTTTTTTTTCTTTCCATCCTCAGCAAAGCTGTGGATTCAGAGTAAGTTGTTCTTTATATAGTTTTGTGAAACTACAGCTGCTATAGTAAAGACTGTAATGTGATGTATGTTGTTGTTCAGAAGAATGCAGGAGGAAACGGCTCCTGGTGAGGAAGATGAAGACATGAACAGTTCTGATCTACTTACTGTGGATGAGTGAGTCTTTAAAAATCCAAATAGTTGCTTGTTTTTTTGTCTCAAAAAGCCCTTCCTTACATTCAACTGAGATGTCATACTTCTTGCAATTAATCTGACATGATATGTTGTCATTTCCTGTAGAGGCCTTGAGCGTCCAGCATCTGCAGCCAGTCAGACAAGTATTGTTGTGAATGAGCGTCTGCAGGAGCTGGTCAAGCTGTTTAAAGAGCGAACAGACCGTGCAAGAGACAGACTGCTCGATCCAGATGAGTCTGATGATGAAAGCCCTTCAGCATGTGAGTAGACTTTTATTTGCGGTTTATTTTACTGTATTAGTTCAGTGATGTCAGGTCAGTGATATATAGATTCTTCACCTTTGATTTTTTTAAATCCTAGCTCCAGCCAAAAAGCCTGGTGAAGCCCCACCTCCACCCCCTCCTCCAGAGGAAAAGAAAGACGCTGAGGAGAAGGCTGAAGAGGAGGTGAAAATCTTTGAGTTTATGGGATACAAGTTCCCAGTTCCTCAGTTCAAAATGCCCCAGATTCCTGCTTGGCTGAGAGCCATACTGGAGTACCGTTTCCCATCCAGCATTGATCCCTACACAGGTGAGTAACCAGCTAGAGTAGTGAGGTCTTTGGACCACAATGGACCATTATTATAAAAATATACAAACAAACTACCTTATTAAAAGTGTCATATAATGAGAAATTGATATGATTTTTTAATTCAAATATTTTTGGTTTGGTTTTGAACATCTTTCGTAATCCAGAATTTTAGAAATTCTGAATTCTAGAAATTTTGTGTTGTGTTTTTTCATTTTTCTGGATTTATGGTTTAATGCAAAAAAATGGTGGTAATCAAATGAAAGCATAAACATTCATTTCTTCAATCAGTCAATTTAATATTTTAAGATGTAATCGAATTAAAATGTAACAATTCCTTTTTTGGCAAACGAAGTGCTGCACAACAAGGGTTTACTGTTAAAATTAAAAATAATGGAAGAAAAATGTATTATTTTTAAAAATATATATAATGTTTTCAGAATTATATTATTATTACTTTGAGACGTAAATTCTACTCTACATAGCAATATATTTCAGTCATAATTTCTTCAAGTTAACCCAAAATTTTATTTTGGCAAAATGCCATGAAGACCTTTGAGTTTGTGTGTATCTGACAAGTTTTTATCAAATTTAATGTTAAAATGCTGATGAAGTGACTCCCAAAGCAGCTCTTTTTTAGTTAAGTGGATTTAAAATTACAGAAAAAAACGTGCTGTATAATGTCATACTGTATGCTGTAGGCCTACTGATTCTTTCTTTCACAGACTTGATCTACGTGGTGTGGCTGTTCTTTGTGACATTCGCGTGGAACTGGAATGTTTGGCTGATCCCTGTGCGCTGCACTTTCCCGTACCAGACGCCTGAGAACATTCACTGGTGGCTGCTGATGGACTACTTCTGTGACGGCATTTATATTCTCGACATCTTCGTTATGCAGCCCCGGCTGCAGTTTGTGAGAGGAGGGGACATTGTGGTGAGCGAGAGCACCCTGCTACGACGAACACAACGTCAATTATCTTCTGACAACCAGAAAGTGTAGCAACATTTTTTGTTGTAGTTTTGAACAGTATATCTACTATTTTAGTGTTTCAAGCATCACAAATTTCTTTTTGTGAAATGTTTTGCTTGAAAGTGTGGAAGGCTGTTTCTGCCACAGAATAAAAAAGGTAATTGTGACTTTTTTTCTCGCAATTCTGAGTTTATGTCTCACAATTCTTAGAAAAAGTCAAATTGTGAGATATAAACACAGAATTGTGAGATAGAAACTCAGTGCTGTGAGATATAAAATTGCAATTCTAAAAAAAAAAGATATAAACTCGCAGTTACGCAGAACTGAGATAAAAATTTGCGACCTTTTTTATTTTTTTATTTCTTGGCAGAAATTAAAAACAATTGCGAGATGTAAACTCAAAATTCAGAGAAAAAAATTTGAATTACGAGAAGTAAACTCAGAATTCAGAGGAAAAATTTGAGTCAGAATTGTGAGATAAAAGCTCCGAATTGCGGGAAAAAGTTTATATCTCGCAATTCTGAGTTTATATATTCCAATTTGACTTTCTTCTAAGAATTGTCAGACAAACTGAGAATTGCAAGGAAAAAGTTTTTTGTTGTTGTTTTTTGTTGTGAGTCATTATTTTTTATTGTTTTTATTAAACGGACTTCCATACTGTCGTTCTTTAAAATGAATGTCACTAGATTTATGTTTTGTTGCAATATAATGCAATGCCATTCATACATTTGTAAGTATCTGGATATGTTTTGAGGCCACTGTTTGTTTGGTTTTGTTGATGTCCATTGATGTTTTTTTATGTTTTATCTGGCTCAGTGTGACAAAAAAGATATGAGAGACCACTACAGGCAAACAGAGCGTTTCAAGGTAAAACTTATTTTCTACTAAATCTATGCATTGACACTAAACAAAGAACTTTAGTCAGTTAGTGAAACTTCCATTGGTGTTTGATGTTTCAGATGGATGTGATCAGTCTCTTTCCACTGGATTTGCTGTACGTCTTCACAGGCGTCAAATCACTCTTGAGGTTCCCTCGCCTTCTAAAGGTAAAAAACCCTGTCCCACTTTCACACACACATCCTTAATATTCACACTTATTCTGTGCCTCTTTTGCAGTACAATGCATTCTTTGAGTTTAATGATCGTCTGGAAGCTGTGATGAGCAAAGCCTACATCTACAGGTAAGACCAGATGTCACCACTAGAAGTCACTATAACACAAAGCAGTATCCTCTTAAAGGGACAGTTCACCCAAAAATGAAACTCACTGTGGACTGCAGGGTGATCCGGACGAGTGCGTACCTGCTGTACTCTCTGCACTGTAATGCCTGTATTTTCTATTGGGGTTCTGACTATGAAGGACTGGGTTCTACCAAATGGGTCTATAACGGCAAAGGAAACAGGTAAGCTTATCAGACTTAGTCTATTTCTCAGTGGTATATTGTGCACAGTGGAGATAATGTAATATGAGTCTGTATTTGTGGCATACAGTTATATTCGCTGTTACTACTTTGCTGTGAAGACTCTGATCACCATCGGAGGTTTGCCTGATCCCACCACTGTTTTTGAAATTGTCTTCCAACTCGTCAACTACTTTGTGGGAGTCTTTGCTTTTTCCATCATGATTGGTCAGGTGGGAGTCATACGAGATAGAAATTCTGGGTGAATCTCATTTATTGTCAAAAACATGTCAAGGTCATATTTTACCCCAAAAATTAAAAGAAAGAGCTAAGAAATTGTATTTTGCATAAAGAAAATAAGACTTATTTAGGATCACAAAGTATCATTATTTTTATTATAATTCCCCTAGTCTCATTACTGTAATATGAGACAGCAATAAATACTTGAAAAATGTATCTTTTTTGGTAATGAGATTTGGAGGAATTGTGTAAAAATAATGAAAATGTATGTTTTCTTCTACTTATTTAACAGGTTATTTTTTTTTTTACAATTATGGTATTATCTAATCAGAGTTAATTTAGTTAAAACTGAAAACCGTTAAAAATTAAACTATAATAATAACTAAAACTAATAATATCTAAAACTAAAACCATTAAAAGACATTTGGTCCTTGAAATAAAATCAACTTTATTTCAACATTTTTCATATTTTCAGATTTCAAGTTTAACTTGATGTACTGTATTAAAATAACCAAAACTAACACTGAAATACAATAATAAAAACTATCTAGACATATTTAAAAATAACAATGTCAAAAACAGACAAAAAAACATTAAAAATGACTAAAACTACTACTAAAATGAAAATTATAACAGAAAAGATAAAAATTAAATAACTCAAAATATTAACAAAAATGATACTAAAATCACACTGCATCTAATTAGAAGCACTAATCACTAAAGAGATGAAAATCAGTAATCACTAATGAGATTTTCTATTTCTAATAAATAAATAAAAATTGCCCAGATTTTGGTTAAATAGACTTGTAGGAACAGAATGGAATAAAATGTAAAAATATAAGAATATAAAAACATTAAATGAAAAAAAAAATTAAAAATATTTTTTAAATATTTGTTTGACATTTATTTTCTTATATCAAACATATTTTAAAAATATTTTTATTTATCTTGTCTTGTTTTTGAGCCGAAATATGCTTCAGCCAAATATATATTATGCCACTTTAATGATGATCAAATCATAAAACTCTATGCAGTGTGAAGTCTTGTTTTCCTCTGCGCTGTGTGTGTGTACACATAGATGAGAGATGTAGTTGGAGCCGCCACTGCAGGTGAGGCCTATTATAGACACTGTGTGGACAGCACCGTCAAATACATGAGCTCCTACAGGATCCCCCGTGAGGTCCAGAACCGCGTCAAGATCTGGTACGACTACACCTGGAAGTCGCAAGGCATGCTGGGTAAGCAGAATTCCATTGCACTAGATGTTTGCATATGATAAGTGTGTTTTGGCTGTATTTCATGATCCGTTTGTCTTAAGATGAGCAGGAGTTACTTATACAGCTGCCAGATAAGATGCGTCTGGACATCGCTGCAGATGTCAACTACAGCATTGTCAGTAAAGTGGCACTCTTTCAGGTGAATGTCTGTTATTTCATTATTTTCTTCAAAATCCTACTGGAAAAGCAGAGCATTCCAGTTTAAGGCTGGTATGTTGTTGGTCCAGAGTGGCCTCGCTCATAACCAAGATGATCTACTAGGCTGAACAAAGTTCCACTAACTGGTTGTTCAGCTGAGTAAACATGTTAGGACCAGCTAATGACCATACATGACCAGCTTGAGCCAAAAACAAA
Source organism: Spinibarbus caldwelli (assembly GCA_039654775.1). Classification (NCBI taxonomy): domain Eukaryota; kingdom Metazoa; phylum Chordata; class Actinopteri; order Cypriniformes; family Cyprinidae; genus Spinibarbus; species Spinibarbus caldwelli. Next base: position 27,323,651 of record CM077239.1, read on the forward strand.
TGTACCAGACATAAATTCAACTTGAATTCAAACTGACCCTGTTTCTATGGGAGTAAATCACAATAGACATTTCATCACAATACGATCCGACACTGGTTCTCTTAGCCAGTGATACAATATTTGTCGATACCTCAGAACATGCTGTGATTCAGTTATGATTTTATTAGATTCAGGAGCCTATGATAAATATTACGATATTATTTGCCTATTTTACACAACCAGTTACACCATTCACAACCAAAATATAACATGAACATTTAATTGAATTCTCTGACATCTCCAAATTTTAAAACGGGACATCTGCAACAAAAGAATATACTTAAGTTTTTAAATAATATAGAATTTTTTTTTTTTTTTAATTAAATCCAGAATATATATTATTATATTGATTTTTTTATGTGTTGCATTGATACATCATATCGTTAGTCATTTGATCAATGCATTGATCCATATGAACAAAAATTTTATTTTGTACCATCTTAAAAAAAAATACTCAAATTTGTTACAGCCAAATGCATTAGTTTTTCTCTAATTATATTTATGGTTTGGATTAAACCTTACATTGTGATTTAATAAATCAATAAAAAAATATTAATTCAAAGGAAAAAGGTTATTTATTTTAAAGGCCATACACTGAAAAAAGTGTAATTACTTGATTTAATCCACCTGAATCATGATTTAATTCAACATGAATCAATAACATAATATGTTTAGGTTACTGGTAACCCAGTTTAACTGAAACGGTTCTAAATCCCAATTTAATTAAACATTAAATACTATCAAGTCTTCCCCTTTTCTCATCTTTCTGAAAAACACAAAAAAATAATACTTTATTTTAACATTTTTACTCCTAATTAAGTCCCATGCAAAGCATGCTGGGGATTACAGGTTAATTATGTCAACATCAAAAAAAGAACTCAAATAATAGTAATCACAAATAATATGACTGAGTAAAATGTACAATCTGTGTTCTTCCATTGTTTCAGTGTAAAGAAAAGTTATCTATGTAATTTTTCATCAAAATCTAATAACTTGGTTGGCCAAGCGCTGTTATTTTTTATTGCCTCCTGTCTAAACATCTGTCATATAGAGAGAGATCACTTTTCACCATCCAATTAGTTCCCAATGGATTAACTCATTAAGTTTCTCTTTGAATATCCTGTTTCATCTGCTTAAAATGTCACATTATGATACTATAACAGGTTGCGAATGCTGTTGAAAAGTCTTTGTCTCTTGTTCATTCCAGGGATGTGACAGACAGATGATATTTGACATGCTCAAGAGGCTGAAATCTGTGGTTTACCTTCCGGGAGACTTTGTTTGTAAAAAAGTGAGCAATATGTAATTTACTATTTTTGTGATTTACTGTACATGCTTTGCAAAAATATTTAAAACCTTCAGTAGGTAATCTCCAGTATATGTCCAGTAAATTTGAAGGCTTTCTTAGTAAAGGTCACATCAACAGCCACCATGAAAGAGCCTTTTATCTGTTAGCGTTTTGAACTGACTCTTGTCCCGCTCGGCTCTGCCGGTCAGGGTGAGATCGGCCGAGAGATGTACATCATCAAAGCTGGAGAGGTGCAGGTGGTTGGAGGGCCTGATGGGACGACAGTATTTGTGACTCTGAGAGCTGGCTCTGTGTTTGGGGAAATTAGGTGAGTGATAATTATTGAAGACACAACTTTCATACCTCAGGTACTGATCAGGTCAGCTCATATTATGACAGCTGAATAAAATCATATGTGACCTAATAGGAAAAGTATTACTTTAATATATTATTTTTGTAGTATGCAATATGTATACTATATTTTTCTGACCTATTACGTTTGCCAAAATATACTGTACCCCAAAATGCAATGCACTCAACTTGACCTTTCATGTTAAAGGGATGGTTCACCTAAAAATTTAATTTTTGTAAACATTTACTCACCCTGCTGTTGCTGTATGACTGTATAATCCTGTATAAGTTTCTTTCCTCTTCGGGATATAAGAGATATTTTGAAGAATGTTGACAATTGAGATATTTCATATCTTCTTTTAAGTTCCAATTATGAAAGAAAGCCATACAAGTAAGTACATGATGACATCATTTTCATTTTTGAGTGAACTATACCTTTAACAGTGATGAATGAAGCATTATCAAATGCAGTTTTCTTGTAGAAAAATTTAACTTTTGACTTTTGAACAGTATGCTCAAAGTTAGGACATTTTTGTATCCATCAGTGTATTTTAATGTGAATATTGGGATATTACTTAAATTCTGATTGGAAACACCAAGATGCACATAAAATCTTAAAATGTGCATAAAAACATATGCACTCAGTTGTGTTGGATACTTTTTTTATCCAATAAGAAGACATGCGAAAAAGAGATGGAAACATATTTACCAAATAAATGTGCAACAAGAACTTATGTGACTTTTGCCTCAGCAGCTCATGTTATTGGATAACTGAACTAACCAGCACACCATCTCAAATATTATTTTAATCATTTTGAGATGCCTGAGCCAAAGTTTGTCATCAAAATGATTTGGTATAATCACCTCTCACATGATTGAGTTCCCAAACATCGGGCATCCGAACACAAGATAACATGTCAGCATTTGTTATTGCGTTTCATTTGGCGGAATTCATTTATTATGTCGGAAATTACAGCAACTTTTATTTTTATTATTGAAACTTTGCACCAGTTTCCTAGAAAGTGGTGGTTTTGTTCTTTTGAACACATGGGATGGAAACGGTGCTTCATTCATAAATGTTTTATGCAATATCTGCAACTTTGGATGGAAAAATAGCTAGTGTGAGAAAGATAAATCATGCTTTATGTGTGAAAAGCCAAACTCTGACTGTTTTGTGTGTGTTCACTCCATCAGTTTGCTGGCAGGTGGTGGCGGGAACCGACGAACAGCTAACGTAAAGGCCCACGGTTTTGCCAACCTCTTCATCCTGGATAAGAAGGACCTGGCAGAGATCTTAGTGCACTACCCCGAGTCCCAGAAGCTACTGCGCAAGAAGGCCAAGTGAGAGGGATCAGAGCTCGAACCTCAACCAAGAGCCCCAGCAATCCTCACACACACACATTTCATCCAGAGCAGTGGTCTGAGCCATTTACAGCTCTGTATCACACTCACAGATCTCTATAGATTAGCCATGTTTCTCTGTCTTTCTGCTTATTTCTGTTTTTCTCTCTACATCCTTCTTTTCACCTCCTTTCTCTTTAGTGGAAGGAGGAATTTTGGAGATTAGTGTTTGATTTTGTTAGTAATTGAGATACTGAAGAAGGTAAATGTAGTCAGACATGAGTCGCATGATGCCTGTGAGACCAATTTACTGTGTGTGTGTGTGTGTGTGTGTGTGTGTGTGTGGTGAATGATGTTCTGCAAGTGCTTGAGATCATGTCATCTGATGTCATCTCAAACCTTATGGAGGTCCGCTTCATGTTAGAGTCTCAGCGATGCACATGTTAGCTTACAACTCAACTTCCTGTCATACTAATGAGTTTGTCTTCTTCCATAGGAAAATGTTGACCAAAGATAAGAAGCCTGCAGATGAGAAGGGCCAGGCTAAAGACACGGGTGAGGTCATCCCGCAGCGGCCAGAGACACCCAAATTATACAAGGCTGCACTGGAGGTTGGCACAGGCCAGACTTTTGCCAAGCTGAAGGAAGCATATAAGGGAGCGACTCTAGAGGTATTTATATCCCCCGTTATGATGCTTTAGGCCAAAAACATATTCTGAAGACAGACAATAACTCTGGGTGAGAAACTTTAAGAAAAACCTTTAGATGCATTGTAATAAATCAACAACATCAAATGTCATTGGTCCTCACATGTCTTGAGACCAAACAGCATTTACAGTAAACTTTAAGTGATGCATCTAACCATATTTTTACATTTATGCATTTGGCATATTTGGCATTCAATTGATTTTCAGTTAATAACTTAAATTTCAACTTAAGACTTGAATATATGATTGGGTGTGTTTAGGTTCATCAGTGGTTTAACTTTTGCTGATTTAACTATAGTTAGCAACATCTCTTCAAACATTTGCTTCACCTTGACCATAATTGGCTTGAAAAAGAGAAAACTGACTGTTGAAGGTGACCAAATTAGTTCAGTAGTCAAAATATCAATATGATGAACATCTTGCTTGTTATTATATGTGAATTAAAAATGGGGACAATACATTTTTGTACATTTTTGATTTTTAATCGTTTTGGTTTCCATATACTATTATTATAATAATTAATAATTATTTTGATGTTTGCGGGTCAAACTATGAAAAATAGCAAATAGGAGCCATTGCAAACAGATCAAAACAGTATTATTTTACAATGAAGTTATGACTTTACAAATTGACAAATTAAATATAAGAAAATAAATAGACAATATGATAAAAATGTTTTTAAAGGGCATATTCCAGGTTAGAGATTCCAGTGAGTCGATGTATATAAAAATAATGTAGGAACTAGATTTTATTTAAAATATACTTTAAAATATGCTATTAAGGCTTCTGGAGTCGTTTTTGTGAGAGAATTTTACTTCCGCATCTGAAAAACCGCCAAAACCGGAAGTGACGTAACGAGAGGGAGCGCGGTCCATTTTAACCATAGGAAAACAATGGATCGCAATGACAGTTCGGACGCTGAGGAAATTTTAAATGTTTATTTACACTCGTATGACCGACCACAGATAAAATTATGAGCCTGCTGTGCGGCCAAGAGAGCAGAGACAGGCCAGGATTAGACAGAACAACGGTCAGAGGAGACAAACTGAGTTGATGCGAGGAGAATAGAGCAGGTGTCTTGGTGAGAGACCAGTGTTAGCTTACAGATATACACACATTAGCTAATGTAATCAGGCAATAGCAAAGCTAGTATTGGTCATCTATGAGTATTGATACTTAACAGTAAAGGAAACTAATTAGCGTTGATCAGGCGTGTCACGCTCGTTAATATCCGACACTAATGTTACGTGATATAGCGGTTTCTCATCACCGCAGAAGAGAGAGAGCGATAAACATGCTTTTGTTTCATTAAGTGTTTGTGTGGTAAATGCGAGGCTATGGTCAAAGCTGAGGAAAGTCAGTGCTGCAGGGAGTTAGGCTTAGTTCACACTGCAGGCTAAAGTGGCCCAAATCCGATTTTTTTGCCCAAATGTGACCCATATCTGATTTTCTTATGACAGTCTGAACAGCACAAATCCGATTTTTTCAAATCAGGCCCAGGCCACTTTCATATGTGGTCCTAAATCGGAGACATATCTGATGTTTTGCAATGCGACTTCAGTCTGAACAGCCATGTCGCATTTCATGCGATTTTTACGTCATTGAAATGCGACAGACGTCACAATTCTGCGCTGGAGGAAATCATGCTCTCCTTCTTCTTAATATTCTTCTTATCACTTCGTTATTTACGCTCCAATTGCACATTAACTTAAAAATTGCTAAACACACGCTAACACCAGCAGCATCCATTTTTATTTCCGCAAACATAGTGTGCTGCATCTGACGTCACGTCTTCTTCTGCGCATGCGGGTCACTTCAGGGCCGTATACGGTTCACACATGAGACTGATGGCAGTCGCATTTAAATGACAATGTGAACAACAGCGCAAAAAAATCGGATTTCAGCAAAAAATCCGATCTGAGCATTAAGACCTACAGTGTGAACTAAGTCTTAGATGCATACCAGGTCTTGGTGGAGAATGTGACCCCCACAATTGATGTGCAGTGTCTGACTCTGCTGTCTGAACCTATATGTGCTACAGATAGCCTATATGCACTTCAGACAGGAGCATAGACCTCTCCAGGCCAGCAGACATGAGTGTGTTTAGGGCAGAGATAAATTATTACTCTGAGCTAAATACTTGTATGTATAAATACATAGTAAATTAAAGATTTGAATATTAAAACCATCTTTTTTTTTCAATTACAAGTTGCCTATATTTAGGTAGGTCACAACTACCTGTAATTCACACTTTTTGATGCCATTGGTATAAGACAATCAATATTGACAGCATACAGACAAGTTGTCCGCTGGGCTTATGGCATTCTGGGCAGCCCTTACCTGCATGTGTGTCAGCCATTAGAAAACAGTTTACAGAGGAAGGAGGACTTTAGAAAGGTTTTGAATGGCCCCATTTTGGTGACAATCAATAAAAAATAATTACAATCACAAATCGTCTTACTGTATAAAAACTTGTTTATGAAGTTTACATCAGATATATTTCAAGCAGATCTGCAATTATGGTTAATTCAATTCAGTTTTATCGATACAGCACTAAATCATAAATATTATTTCATAGCACTGTTAATACCTAACTCAAAACACAACATTGCAATTGTTAATTAATAAATATATAAATATACAGGTGCATCTCAATAAATTAGAATGTCATGGAAAAGTTCATTTATTTCAGTAATTCAACTCAAATTGTGAAACTCGTGTATTAAATAAATTCAATGCACACAGACTGAAGTAGTTTAAGTCTTTGGTTCTTTTAATTGTGATGATTTTGGCTCACCTTTAACAAAAACCCACCAATTCACTATCTCAACAAATTAGAATATGGTGACATGCCAATCAGCTAATCAACTCAAAACACCTGTAAAGGTTTCCTGAGCCTTCAAAATGGTCTCTCAGTTTGGTTCACTAGGCTACACAATCATGGGGAAGACTGCTGATCTGACAGTTGTCCAGAAGACAATCATTGACACCCTTCACAAGGAGGGTAATCCACAAACATTCATTGCCAAAGAAGATGGCCGTTCACAGAGTGCTGTATCCAAGCATGTTAACAGAAAGTTGAGTGGAAGGAAAAAGTGTTGAAGAAAAAGATGCACAACTAACCGAGAGAACCGCAGCCTTATGAGGATTGTCAAGCAAAATCGATTCAAGAATTTGGGTGAACTTCACAAGGAATGGACTGAGGCTGGGGTCAAGGCATCAAGAGCCACCATACACAGACGTGTCAAGGAATTTGGCTACAGTTGTCGTATTCCTCTTGTTAAGCCACTCCTGAACCACAGACAACGTCAGAGGCGTCTTACCTGGGCTAAGGAGAAGAAGAACTGGACTGTTGCCCAGTGGTCCAAAGTCCTCTTTTCAGATGAGAGCAAGTTTCATTTGGAAACCAAGGTCCTAGAGTCTGGAGGAAGGGTGGAGAAGCTCATAGCCCAATTTGCTTGAAGTCCAGTGTTAAGTTTCCACAGTCTGTGATGATTTGGGGTGCAATGTCATCTGCTGGTGTTGGTCCATTTTGTTTTTTGAAAACCAAAGTCACTGCACCCGTTTACCAAGACATTTTGGAGCACTTCATGCTTCCTTCTGCTGACCAGCTTTTTAAAGATGCTGATTTCATTTTCCAGCAGGATTTGGCACCTGCCCACACTGCCAAAAGCACCAAAAGTTGGTTAAAAGACCATGGTGTTGGTGTGCTTGACTGGCCAGCAAACTCACCAGACCTGAACCCCATAGAGAATCTATGGGGTATTGTCAAGAGGAAAATGAGAAACAAGAGACCAAAAAAATACAGGTGAGCTGAAGGCCACTGTCAAAGAAAACTGGGCTTCCATACCACCTCAGCAGTGCCACAAACTGATCACCTCCATGCCACGCCGAATTGAGGCAGTAATTAAAGCAAAAGGAGCCCCTACCAAGTATTGAGTACATATACAGTAAATGAACATACTTTCCAGAAGGCCAACAATTCACTAAAAATGTTTTTTTTTTATTATTATTGGTCTTATGAAGTATTCTAATTTGTTGAAATAGTGAATTGGTGGGTTTTTGTTAAATGTGAGCCAAAATCATCACAATTAAAAGAACCAAAAACTTAAACTACTTCAGTCTGTGTGCATTGAATTTATTTAATACACGAGTTTCACAATTTGAGTTGAATTACTGAAATAAATTAACTTTTCCACGGCATTCTAATTTATTGAGATGCACCTGTATATCTGTAAGCTAACACTGGTCTCTCACCAAGACACCTGCTCTATTCTCCTCGCACATCAACTCAATTTGTCTCCTCTGACCGTTGTTGTGTCTAATCCTGGCTTGTCTCTGCTCTCTTGGCCGCATAGCAGGCTCATACATACATAATTGTATCTGTGGTCAGTCATACAAGTATGAATAACATGTAAAATTTCCTCAGCGTCGAACTGTCATTGCGATCCATTGTTTTCCTATGGTTAAAATGGACCGCTCTCCCTCTCGTTACATCACTTCTGGTTTTGGCGGTTTTCAGATGCAAAAGTAAAATTCTCTCACAAAAACAACTCCAGAAGCCTTAATAGCGTATTTTAAAGTATATTTTAAAGACAATGTAGTTCCTACATTATTTTTCTATACATCGACTCATTGGAGTCTCTAACCTGGAATATGCCCTTTAAGTTTTTTTAAATTGTATTTAATTTTCACCATTTTCACAAACTGTGAATATACTGTATACAGTCATTTTAAACTTTTTTTTAACTTTTCAAATGTTATTTTATGTTTGTGCTTTTGGAAATGGATCTTTGCTTATCCCTAATTAGACATTTTAGGCTCATTTTGAGCACAAATTATGTGCTTTCTGCAAATGTACTGTAGTTATTGCATGTGTTGTTTATTTTAGATTTGTGTGGGAATTACTGTAATGACACCAGAATTTTCAGGAACTTTTAAAATTGTGTGCAAAACAATCTCACACCCTGTTCAGGCCTTGATATATAGCACATGCAAACAGTATTACTAATTTAACATAAATAGTATGTGACTACCTTGAAACCAATATCAGAGTCTCTTTTGATAATCGATGGTAATAGCGCTCTGCTCTTGCACAGGTAAAGTGCTTCATGTCTAAAATAGCGCAGTTTGTTGAAATTTGACCCGTCTTTCCCCTTACTTCTTTTGTCTTTCCTGTCTCTCTCTCTTTATTCTCTCTCTCTCTCAGCTGTCCACTCCCGTCTCCAGCAGGACCTCCACAGCTCCAGTGCCCCCTCCCTCCCCCGTGCACCGCCGTTCACCCATTCCTCGGCCTCGTGTCCCAGATGAAGATGACATGGTATCAGAGACCACCGACAGCACCATGATCATCCGCATGACTTCCCGCGTTGAGGGAGAGGAGATCCTGTCTGTGGAAGTCAGTCCTGGAGACGGAGTGGAGGCAGAGGCGGAAGAGCCGAGCAAAACTGAAGACTAATGAGAGAAAGGAAGAGGGCAAGGACAAAGACCAGAGTAGCGATAGGGTAGAAAGCCTAATGCCTCAATGCATACAACCCTTGTCATGCTTTCTGTATTAGCATGTTGGTGAAAGTCCTACACATGATTTTTAACCAGGTCAAGCCAAACAGCTTTTCAAGACTCTTGTAAAAACTCTAGGTACCATTTCAGAAAAGACACATACTGTAAGGTCCTGCAAGAACTCTTCTAGTGGTTCTTCTAATAAGCTCATCATAAGACAAAATGTTTTTGAGGCATTTGAAACATATAATAAAGATAATACGCAATATCTGAAGGACTTTCATTTGCCTAGAGGTTCTCAAGAGGTGAAAAGTATTACATTTTTACAGTGGCACTGCTGTCTAAGGGTGCGTTTACAGTTGCAGTTTGGTTCTTTTGGTCCGGTACAAAAAATTAAATGTTACATTTAGCCCTGGATTGCTTAGCATTTACACTGTCACACTGTTTAGATGTCATTTAGATGTCTTTGACCCATGTTGCTTTCATGTTTCAGTTGAACTGCACCAAAGTTTTTTTGGAAGTGGACCGAGAACTACCTTTTCATGGGGTCTCAGTCCGCTTGTTTGGTGCGCACCAAGGTTTGAATGTCAACATTCACACTTATTCAAATGAACCGCACTAACAGAGCAATCGCACCAAAGTTCCTATTATCCTAACCAAATCAGCCAAGAGTAAACACACCCTAAATATAATTATCTGAAGGTAAAGTGAGCTTCTGAGAGGTATTCCAGAAAGAAGAGTTAACACACTATCATATAAACCCTAAATCTTTCTTGTGGTTATCGGTTCCAATAACACGCCCAGGAGTAAGTTCAGTCGAGTAAGTTCAAGTGTTTTCACGGTGAACACACAAAGACATTCTCAACAGGAATCAGCACGGAAACAGACGCTAAGAAGAAGTGCACCATACTTCTTTTGTTTAATGCCAAATTATATTTTTAGTGCGTATCACCTCCTATATCACCTAACCTGTGGGAGGTTTTGCAATCATCTCATGTTTTAATCCTTAATTGTTTTTTTTTTATTACTGTGAACAAGAATTATATTGTTTGTTTGATACAAAATTTGTAAATTAAGAAAAACTGACTCAACTAGAAATGGTCAGTGCTTGCAAAAATAATGTGGCTGTATGAATTTATTTTGCTTCAAAAAATTTTGTAAGGTGAGATCACTTATGTAATTTTATTATAGAAATACATTATATGGAAAATGTCCTGTTAAAAAAAAAAACTAAAATAAAAATGATATAATATTATATAATATTGCTTTACAAACAAAAAAAAAAATGCATATAATATTGTGTGAAACCGGTCACTCCCATTGAAGCATCCGTAATAGGGAACATATGTGCTGAATGTTCAAAGAATAACTTGCTATGACTACTTACATACCGTGAAAGTTATCTCAGTTTTTGGAACCGAAAGTTGAGGTTATCTGTTTACTTATCAATAAACTTACCTGGGTATGTGGCATAACCTGCTTTCTGGAATACCCTGAGCTACAACATTTCCTGAACACTCTGCCAACTGCCATTGGCCGGATAAACAGCTAGCCCCGCCTCAAACTCACACCATTGGTTGAGCCAGTGTTGCTGAGAGAGTAATGTTCTATTGGCGTCACAGTGTTTACATCTTTCAGTGGAATCAACCTGTTGGCTCACCTATAGTTGTCACAGTATGTTATGCTGGGATAAGTAAAATATTCTAACATTGAAAAATGATATACATCACCTTTAACTTCCCTTTAAAGCCTTTGATAGATGTTTAGGACTGAAGGGCCATTAGGGTCAGCAGAACTCTCTGTGTAATGGAAAGTAATCTTGACTATTTTCCACAGCACACGCTGCTCTAATTCCAAGACTGCCTGCTGCTCTGCATCTTATTCCAACATCCTGTCTGTTATTGCCTTAGCGGATTCCCTCTGTACACACGCTCTTGTACACAACTTTACACACACAAGCATGTTACAACGACATTGTACAGTCATTTCTAGTCAAACTATACATGTTAAAGGGATAGTTCACCCAAAAATGAAAATTTTGTGTGGTTCCAAACCAGTTTGACTTATTTTATTCTGTAGTTTAAAATATTTTGAGAAACGGCTCAGTGTTGCTGTGATGCATTACCATGTGAAGGCAATTTTCATGCTTTATTGGATGTAACTGTTACATTTCTTTATAAGGTCAATTTTGTCAAATTTGTTTCAAAAGACTTGTGAAAGTCACATGGTGAAAATACCCCGCTGATATTTCCACGTGCTTTGATATGTACTACGAGTACTAATCAATTATGAATGATTTTTCAGTGTTTCCAGGTCAGTTTATGCAGAACTCCTAGTGTGAACAGGCACCAATGAATCTATAAATGGAAAGTTACTGCATACTTTTAATTTGTATTTGTTGAGACTCATTCATTCACGTCTCAGACAGTCCTCATTTCTGCATAAGAGGTTAGAAAAAGAATGGGCGGGAATTAGGATGATTGCATGTAATAGCTGGTCTATTTTTGTATACAAAAACGCAAGCATGATTGCCTGAGCCCTGTCATGGGGCCCACTAACTACTCTTACAGTATAGCTTACTTTTGGGCCCAGGGGACTAAGCCAACCCATAAAGATTTCCTCCCAGGTGCTCTGAATTTAAACTAAAAAAAATCATAAAAAAGTGAAATCTTGTGAAACAGGTCTAAATGCTCCTGGAAATCACTTGTCCAAATAAGACACAGACTCAGACATACACACTGACAGGAAAAGCACAGGAAGAATGAGCAGTTTTTCATTGTTCCTTTCTTGCTCCAGAAGACCAGAGGCAGGAAATATGTAAATGCAGGAATCTCATGGACAATGCTGGGTTTGCTAACTGACTGCTGAACAAGTCTACACTTTACATGCAGGGGCTGTTAAAGGGATAGTTTACCTAAAAATGAAAATGTCATCATTTACTCACCCTCTTTTTTTCTGTTGAAGTTAATAGGGTCCAGTGTTGTTTTAGAACATTTGACACATTCTTTAAAATATTGTAATCTATAATGAAAGTCCTTGTAGTGTGTATTATTACACGTCTTCGTTCTTAACACCAGGAGGGCTGACTGAGAGTTAGAGTTAATGAGGGCTGAAAAGTGGCCTGTAGTCTCTAATAGGATGGAAACGCGTTCATTTTTCCTTTGCTTGAACAGGAGGAGCGTTTGCGTCACCGCAGTCAGCTGTGCGCGCGCGTCTCGTGCTGCATGTTCCACTCGGGAGTGTTTATCTTCACTTTACCAGAGACTACAAAACTTTATACTCTTCCGACTGTGAGGTCAAACACTGCTTTTCAACAGGGGGTAGATAGAAGAGTGGAATAAAACTAGAAGGAAACGGGTTAAGGAGGAAAAAGGGCGGAGGAAGGAGTTTGGCGTGCTGGGCTGAGACGTAAGCACATTCTTTCACTTATCTATCGCGCATGCTTTATACTTTACACTTATGAGCTAAAATAATCTGCTGTATAGCGAAACCATGACGACTTTATAAAATACAAGTGCAAGACGTGCAACTGTCGCCAATTATTTTTATGCTAACTCGTTTAATAGAGTAAATATAAGTTGTAGAAGATCCTGAATCATAAACTAAACATCCTGTTTCTCTGGTTAAAATTAAAATATTTGCTTGCGTTTTCTCGAATGAGAGGCGGTGAATGACTTGAAAGAAGTCAGCTGTATTTTCTCTAGTTTAAACAGTTCTGATTATTCCCTTGTACGTGGTTAAAACGTAAAATACAAGCTAAATTATGTTTCCATCGAATGAATGTTTAACTGGTAAATCACGGTTTATACAGCAGTATTTTGGGTGTATCAAAGTCCGGGTGTGCCCGCTGCAAATCCAGCGGATGTTCAGTAAACTTAGTCATCATGTCAGTTCGGACAAGTCATATCAGTTGACATAGTTTAGACTGGCTTATAAAAAAGCCTGTGGGACACGTCAAGTGCTTAACTTCTTTGGTTAGAAAGTGGCTGAAGTTGTTGATTGAACGTCATGTGAATGTTGATCTGATGAATCTTTGACAAGAGGACAGTGCGTACTGTTTGTAACCGGTCCAGTTGTTTATGCCTGGGGGAAGTTCACCCAAAAAAGTAAATTCGGACGTCATTTACTCATTTTCATGTTGTTAAACCTCTATGACTTTCTCTATCTAAAGTTTCCTCTGAAGCCATACGATAGATTTGTTTGAGAAACTGACTGAAATTGAATTTATTCACTCATAATCTTGATCTCACTGAAACTCTTATGGAATGTTCATGAGAGAAGGTTCAATATGCAGTTCTAGAAAGAAGATTTGCTTGAGTCAGATCAATGAATTGGGTGATTTAATTAAAAGAGAAAAAAATCTAAATGATTTAATCAAGAATTAGACTAATCCGGTGCTTTTTTAAAAGGATACACTGAATGAAAGATTGCATCCTCGAATGCTCCTGTACATTGCATGTGACAAAAATACAATGTTCCCTGTTGATATTTCACTCGTACTGCGTCGCTAGACGCATATGGGGAAAAACTTATTTTTCTCTGAGGACTGAAGACTTACAATCACGCAGTGTAACTGCACGGTCATTGGTTCGTGCAGTGATTATAAAACAAACCAATGGCTCGTCAGCGGTGCTGCACGAGCCTATGGCGGTGAAGCCCGCCAGAATGGGTGGGGCCATCTGGCTATATAAGCGGGCTTTCATCATAGGATCTCAGATCAATTCTCCTTCAGCGATGACTATCTCCCTTCACTAACCTTCAGGATTTGAAGATGCTCGCTGCGGATTGAAGCTGCCTTTTTTCTCTGTGCCTTCTCACCGCTGCTGGGCAACCAGCGCAGAAGCCAGCTCGTTCCCTGCTGCCATCGGGTGAAGCCTAAAATAGCAAATTTCTCCAAAAGAGCAGTGGCGTTGTTACAAATGCTGCGCCGTCATTGCACATCGTGCAGTATTGCACTGCACGATGGTGACGGCCACTCAGAGTGATGTCGCTCTGACCGAGATGGATTGTTCACATTGCGTGAACGTGAGTCTCAGCACTCTGCGCGCTTGGATCGCTTTCTTTTTAGAGAGCGAATCCGCCCCTCGCGCCCTCCCGTTTTCTTCCTCCCAGGGACCTGTGAGGAAAAAACAGCGGGGGAAAAGGGACTAAGCGCTCGGCCATGAGCAAGCTCGTGCCGGCTCAGATCCCTTGCGCCTCGCCTCCGCCAAGCAGACATTATTCTCGTTCTCTTCGAGCACGCAGACCAGCGTCCCTTGGCTGATGCGAGCAACATGGTCTCGTTCGGTGCCGACGAGCGCGAGCTATTAGGTGACAGCATGTCCCTAATAGCATCAGATACGGAGGAGTTGTCGGGCTCGATTGCTGACCCCCTTCATCGTCTGCCGAGCCCAGCGATTCTAAGCCAGGGATGGATGCTGAACTTTTCCGCATCCTCTCTAAAGCAGTTGAGGAGTTGGGATTGGAGTGGTCTACGAGTGGGAGGAGCCCACTTGTAGCCGTCTGGGCAAATGGTTCCTGCCGGGGTGCTGCCAGGCCCCTTATCAGCGAGCCTCTCCGTTTTTCCTGGACGTCCATGACGAGCTTACGAAGTCGTGGCGCGCTCCATACTCGGCTCGCCTTCGCTCTAACTCTTCTTCTGCTCTCTCCTCAGTGGACAGCGCTGAAGAAAAGGGTTACGAGAGGATGTCTCCTCTCAACGAATCAGTGGCTGCACATCTTTGCCCGCCCACTGCTATTCGATGGAAAGCGAAGGTCACTCACCCCTCCAAACCCTGCAGGATGACGACTTAGGCTATGGATGAGTCAGGACCTGATGCTGCAGCTTTCAGGAAGCTACGCAGCACTACAGACCTGGCTCTAAGGGCTACCAAGGCCACAGCAGGCCATAGGGAGGTCAATGGCCAATATAGTGGTGCTGGAGCGCCACTTATGGCTAAACCTTACCGAAATCAAGGAGGCTGACAAGGTTCCCTTCCTCGAAGTCCTCCGCGGTTCAGCGGTGTGGTCTCTACCTCAGTGCACAGCAGCAACGCTCACGTTCTGCGAGCTGAGGTAAAGAATTTACTGGTGAAAGGAGCCATAGAAACAGTTCCACCAGCTCAGAGCGAATCAGGCTTCTACAGCCGTTACTTCCTCGTCCCCCAAAAAGGATGCCAGACCACCTCGATCGAGGCCCATCCTCGATCTCAGACGCCTGAACAGTGACCTCATGAAATGGCTGTTCAGAATGACTACACTGAAACAGATCTGCCCAGGGGACTGGTTCTTTTCGTTTTATCTGAAAGATGCTTACTTTCACATCCAGATAGCCCCCTCATCACAGAAGATTCTTGAGATTCGCCTTCGAGGGAGTGGCTTATCAATACACGGTCCTGCCCTTCGGGCTGTATCTGGCTCCCCACACTTTTACGAAGTGCATGGACGCAGCCCTCTCCCCTCTGAGACAGATGGGAATCTGTATCCTGAATTACCTCAACGACCGGCTTGTTTTAGCACAGTCGGAGGCCGAGCTAATAGCCCACAGGTCCCTCCTCCTCAGCCACCTAGAGCGCCTGGGACTCAGGATCAATTTTGCCAAGAGCTCTCTGTCCCCCAGCCAACGAACTTCATTCCTGGAGGCAGTTTTCGACTCAGTCCACATGAGGGCGATTGTCGCGCCAGATTGAGCACTGGCTAAACAGCAACCTTCAGAATCGGAGCCTCCTACCCCCTCAAGAGGTTTCAAAGGATGCTGGGCCTCATGGCCTCTGCAGCACCAGTATTTCAGTTGGACCTTCTCAAAAGGAGACCCCTTCAGTACTGGCTGAAACCTCTAATTCCGCCCCATGCGTGGCGTCATGGACACATCCGCATCAGGGTGGACCAGGCCTGTGTGACGGCCCTGGCCCCCTGGAAGAACCTATAGTGGTTCGAGCAAGGCGTGACTATGGGATTGGTTTACAGAAGGAAAGTTGTCTCGACAAACGTATCCAACTCCGGTTGGGGAGCTCTGTGTGACGGCAAACTGACCTTCGGCTCCTGGACGAACGCGGAAGGCCAGCTACACATCAATTGCCTTGAACTTACGGCAATATGTCGAGCTCTTCAGACCTTCTTGCGAGTCCTGAAGGGACATCACGTGCTAGTCCGGTCGGACAGCAAGACGGTGGTGTCAAATATAAATCGCCAAGGCGGGCTCACCTCGAAATGCCTTTTCGAGATGGTAAAATGCCTCTTGGAGTGGGCACATCTCAACCTGCGTTCATTGAGGGCACCACATGTGCCCAGCGTACTGAACCAAGGAGCAGACATGCTGTCTCGGAGCAACGTCTCAGAAGAGTGGATGCTCCACCCACAGACGGTTCAGAAAATCTGGGAGGTCTTTGACAAGGCAGTGGTCGACATCTTCGCCTCAAAAGACAACTCTCATTGCCAAACTTATTTTTCGAAGAATGAGGACACGTTGGTCCACGAATGGCCCAACCTCCTGCTGTATGCTTTTCCCCCGATCGCCCTGATCCCCCAGGTAGTCAGGCGAATCAGGGAGCGCAGGCACAGGGTGCTTCTGGTGGCCCCGCTCTGGAAGAACCATTTCTGGATCTCAGAGCTGTCTCAGCTGCTGACAGCAGCTCCGTGTCCCATTCCCCTGAGGCGGGACCTCCTCTCTCAGGCAAACAGAACAATTTGGCACCCCCAGCCCGAGCTGTGGGCACTACACCTATGGGCTCTCAACGGGAATCAGTAGATCTCCCAGAGAGTGTCTTGAACACCATCTCACAGGCTAGGAGCCTCGTCTACGAGATGCCTCTACGCCCTCTATAGCAGCTTCTCACGCTCCTATAACTACCTAGTTGTCCATTTTCTGAAGGGTTCCTGGAGGCTCCATCCACCCCGGCCCCTCACGGTTCCTACATGGGATCTGCCCACGGTCCTGAGAGCCCTCAAAGGCTCCCCCTTTGAGCCACTTCAGTCTGTGAGCTTAAAGGCACTGTCGCTGAAAACTGCTCTGCTGCTGGCGTTAGCATCGGTCAAGTGAATAGGTGACTTGCAGGCTCTCTCTATAAGCCCTGTCTGTCTTGAGTTTGGGCCTAACGACTCCAAGGTCATCCTAAAGCCAAGACATGGGTATGTCCCTAAAGTGCTCTGCACTCCGTGTAGGGCCCAGGTTATTACACTCTCTGCGCTTCCTCCTTCTGAGGAGGACCAGGAGTTTAACCCTCTCCCAGGAGTTTAACTGAGAATTTACATCGAGCGCTCCGCTCCCTTCAGGCAGTCGGAACAACTCTTTGTATGCTTTGGCGGCCGCACCAAGGGGTCTCCGGCCACAAAACGGAGGATCTCTCGATGGTTGGTTGATGCTATTATACTAGCTTACACCTCCCTGGGCCTTCTGAGTCCCATAGGAGTGAGAGCCCATTCTACTCGAGGCATGGCCTCTTCCTGGGCATGGTCTAGTGGTGTGTCCATAGCAGACATCTGTGCGGCGGCTTACTTACTTTCGTAACCTCGGTTCCCTTAGATACGGGAACGAGTACTGCGTTCCGTGCCGTGCCATGACACTGCGTGACTCAGTTTTGTCGCTTCAGTCGAATTGACCTGAGATCCTATGGCGAAATGCCCGCTTATATAGCCAGATGGCCCCGCCCATTCTGGCAGACTTCACCGCCATAGGCTCGTGCAACACTGCTGACGAGCCAATGGTTAGTTTTATAATAACTGCACGAACCAATGGCCGTGCAGTTACACTGCGTGATTGTATAAGTCTTCAGTCCTCAGAGAAAAAGGAGTTTTTCCCATATGCGTCTAGTGACGCAGTACTTGTTCCCGTATCTAAGGGAACCGAGGTTATGAAAGTAACAGTATGTTTTTTGCTGTCTTGCGCCATGAGCATTTCTTAAGAATGTGTCATATTCAGCAACCCTCTACATCAGAATACAAAGGGCCATAAACTTCATAAAATGTTGCATTATATCCAACTATATTATATTAAGTTTTATGAAATTTCTAACATTTTTAAAAAGTTTAAATAGTAATGTATTGATTTTTTTTTTTAATATTATTATTATTATTATTATTATTTATTATTATTATTATTATTATTATTAAACTCACATATATTGGTCTTTACATTTCAATGCAAAAGTAAAGAATAAGAAATGAGGATATACTTCAATGGCATGTTTTTCCCTCTGTTTTTTATTATTATTATTATTATTATTATTATTATTATCATTATTTTTTTTTTTTTTAATATGGCATGGTGGGCCAAAGCAAAGGTCATCATGGGCCAGCTTTTGTCTGCGGACACTGGTTTGAACGTCTCCGCTCTACAAAGAGATTTTTTTTATTCTAACCAATGAAACCATACGTGCTAGAGTTGCACAACTTCCATTACAGTGCATTGCAGACAACACTCTTGTCGGTTATAATGCGTATGTTTTTTCTTTGTTTGATGGGGTGTGATACTGACGTACGTAGACATGTTGGGCTGCCTTGTCCAGTTTGTATTCTATGATTCCCGAATATGCCCTTAAGTACATTCCTTAGTGAAGAGTCAGTGAGAACAGACTGTGGCACTGACACTTTTCATCCTAGAGCTGTGTTTGTGTTTTTTGAGGTAGAAAACCCACTAACTGCCACTTGTTTGCTGTCAGAATTGATGTCTGTGATGTCCTCAGGCAAATGAAGCTGAGCAAGGTAATTCCAATACTGCTGTCGTGTACAGTGAAACCATTGATTGTCTGATTTGTGAGTGAATCTTTGACTTGAATTGGTTCTTCTCAGTCGGAACAATTCATTTGTCGGTGTCAATGTTTTTTTATCAAATGTGTCCACTAGGGGTGTAACAGTACACATATTCCTACTGGAAAAAGATGGTACAGGTGTTTCGGTTCAGTCTGCATGTTTTTTTTGTTTTTTGTTTTTTCTCTTGATGTACTGAACTGTGACCTCAAACTGAGGTATGTACTGAACACTCATTTTTGTGTACCGTTACACCCCTAGCATCCACTAATCACAAACTACTGAAAAGATCATAATGTTCTAATTTATCAAAATGTTTGAGATTACCTTCTAGCTTTTTTGTAGTTCACTTGTGGTGTGACGTTAATTTTTAATGCACAAATATTCTATGCTGCTTCTTCAATAATATGAGCTCATACAGTAAATTGTGTGTATAATAATAGACAAATGACAAATATGTTGCTTAAAATTGGGTACTTTTCGATTAAGAATACATATCATACTTTAAGACACTGCTGTCATTGCTTGACATCAACTAACAGTTGTTATTGCATGACTGTGCTTCTAAAATGACCATTTTTAAGAAGATAATGAGTGACATCACTCACGGTATCGCCTTCATTTTGCCGTCATGTAATTAAGGAATATCCTGTGTTGCATATTACCATAATTTTCTTTTCCCTAATTATAAGTTAGTTGAACTGCATAAACAACTGAATTCCCTGAGACACCCTGACACACCCCTCTGTATTCTGGCAACACAAGGAAGACTTCATGTTACATAATTGCACTGAATCAAACACTGTCCTCTATCCAAGAAACAGCTCAGACCAACAGATGGCGCTGTGCTCCATGATCTCTCTTTGTTTATGGGCTGGTATCTTCAATATGCCAAAGATTTTTGTTAGTTTGTCTGAGTGAGAAAATCAGATTAATTAGTTTAACAAATAAAATTAGGATGTTCTTCTTATAAGCCATGCATTGGAGTTTTAAAATACTCATTCTTCTGGTTAAGACGATTTGATTTATTTTTCTTTCTTTTTGTATCCTCCAGCCTGAAGTAAACTTCACTGGGTGCTTCTGTAAAGCACAACGTGTGCAGCAGATGTCAGACACCCAGAACATGGCCGTCTCACCACATGCCTGTACGCCTCAATGGAGACTCTCACTCACTCATGAGGTCACTGCTCATTGCCAGTAGGTTGGGTCAAACCTGCGTTTCCACTGTTTAACTTTTCAAGTTTACACTGATCCTCATTTTTCTGACCCGTGCTGCCCAGATCAGTATTCTCCGAAGAAACCAGTTCCTTGAAAATGTATGCACGCATACGGTTTCTCCGACAAAAAGATGAAAGCTGAGGTATTGCATCATACATTAGTGGACATTAACCCTGTGATTTTGAGGTTTCCCACCCTTTTATGTTACTCTGTAATTTGCTTCAGAAATAGCAGACACTGAAGGCATTGTGTGACAGCAAAACTAAATTCATTGCTGCCTGGAGACACACAGAAAGGTTGTACAAGTCTCTGCTGACTTTCCCTTTCTGAACTCAGTGTCTCGTTGCATTAATTGTGAAGGGCTAGAATGAGAGTGGTGGCAGCTGTCAGCTTTTCCTAATCCCACTGCTCACTTTGCTGAAATATTTCTGCTCTAAGCTGCTTAACTGAGGTGGTCGTGTTTGGTTTAGCCTCTTAACTAGAAGTCACATACCTGGGTGTTTGCGTGGCACCTGCACACACACACTTTATAATTCATTGATAGATCAAGATAACAGTGAGATTCCACTGAAACTTTTGTGCAAATATTTGTCTTTTGCAAAGACCTACAGCTGCAATGCGTTTGGACATTTAAAATGCATTGCATTAAGGATTTTATTAACTGATGTGGTCATGTTCAGTTTAGCCTCTTAACTAGAAGTCGCATACTTGGGTGTTTGCATGCCACCTGCACACAAACTTTATAATTCATTGATAGATTGAGATAACAGTAAGATTCCACTGAAAGTTTTGTGCAAATATTTGTCTTGTGCAAAGAACTAGTTGCACAAAAAAGCATTTGGAAACTTAAAATGCATTTAATGAATGATTTCATTGCATTAGACAACAAAATAATAAAGCAGTTTGCATTTTTTTTTTTTTTAAGGAAAGGAACCACAAGCACATCTTTACGCAAAACATGGTCTAGATGTCTTGTTTCAAATAAAGACAGAAGTGTTGTGACACTTTCTAGTTAGTTTGTTGTTTATGTGATGATCTGCGGTTACTCTGCTAAGACACCTGTGTGAACTTAAGAGGAGTTGCCTTCATACAGCATTTCTTGGATAAAGGTCTAGGCAAAAATGACTCTGAAAAGGTCTATCATTTGGATTTGGATCAAATAATCAAAAGAAGTGGCTTTTTGAATGTTTTAAGTGAGGCAAAAGTGTCCAAATACTCACCGTTACACAAAAACTCACCATTACTTACCCAACAAACGACAAACTTTTTGATGTTTGGGTGAGTTACTCCTTTAAAATGCAACAGATATATAAACAGGGAAAATGTCTTGGAATAAAAAGCAGTATACAGCGGTGATTATTTAAACACTTTAGCCATGCTTAAAACATTCACAATGCCACTTCACAAAATCAAAAAACAAATGATAGACTTTAGATCATTTTTGCCTAGACTTTGATGTTGTTCCAAAACTGTATGATGTACTTAAGTGGAACACAAAAGGAGAAATTCTGAAGCATGCATTAGCCTTTCTTTTCCATGCTATTACAAAAAATAGAGAGACTGAAGCCTTCAAGCTTCAAAAAGGATACAAAACACCAATTATCAAAGGTGGCCAGTTCATTGTAATTGCATGGGATACTTGCATGTTGTACAGCTCTTCCAAATTGTTACGGTTTCATGCAGGAAAGAAATTCATACATGTTCGGAACATCATTGTGAAGACTTGTCAAGACATTGAGGCCATTTGTTTATACTGCCGTACTCTGATATCCACCTTATTGTGGTAGTATTGTTTTATTCATAGCAACACTGGAGTCTTTGTGTTTTATTCACCCGTCATATAATTTCAAGTTTATTGCCTTTTTTATCAGCTCACATATGACATAACATGCATAACACCAGTGACTGCAAACATCCATTAAAAGTCGTTTGCTTTTGGAATCTTGGAAAATTTAATCACGACATGCCGGATATTTCAAACTGTTTACATGGTGTATATAGTAACATCTGTGTGAAAATCTCAATTTTTTTTTTTTTTTTTTTTTTTGGAATAAATACAAACTTTTTGTCACTTGGCAATCTAACTCTGCGTAGATATGTTAATATATAGATTGTGAAGTAATTCCTGTATAATTTTTAATGCAATGCTGTTCAGTACAGTATAGTGTTACAAAGGACATTCCATATAGTTTCCATTTGAATTTTATTGTGGTTGGTTGGTGTCCTGAGTTTCTTGTAAGGTGACTTTTTGGTGACCTTTTTTGTGCTTTGTCATCTAGACAAGTCAAGTTTTAACTTTTGTAAGGTTCTTGTGGTGCCATATCCTTGTTTTTATGATTTATCCTGCATTCCTATCTTTTTATAACCCTGATCTGATTGTACCTTTAATTAGTTTGATCACAGACAGCTTTCACTTATTTCTGTATAACGAGGTCCCCAAACCTGTTCCTGGAAGGGTCACTGACCTGCAGAATTTAGCTCCAACTGGGGCTGGGCGATATGACCTAAAAAAAAAAAAAAAAAATGATCACAATAAAAAAATTGATATTGATAATTATCACGATAAGTTTCACATTTTTATTACTTTCAAGTTTAAAGGCAGATTTTTGCTCAAAAGTGAAAGCAAGAACATGACAAACACTTCACGTTTTCGAATTCGTACACTTTTCCAGTCATTCAGCGCAGTTTGCACTGCAGGCTGCAATATTAATATAATTTATTATTATTATTATAATTTTTACTTTTTTATTTTTTTTTAGAAATGCACATTTGACAGTAGCTTGAGAGTTAGGATGCAGATGTAAATGTATGTGTATTATCAAAACCAGTAACATTTGTAAAAATTGTAACAACCTAATTTTTATAAGGTGAAATTATTCTAACTGTTGGAGTTTTATTAAAATTAACAGTTTGTCTTCCATAGTAGCCAGTGGCGGGCCGTGCATTTCACACCTAGGCCTTCAGTGGCGTCCTACATGAATTAATCCACTTCTTAATGCCATCATAATGATGCCACGGCTATAGAAACCATAAATATTACACAGAAATGCAGTATAACAGGGCAATGCATCACAGACAGGTATCTCAAGTAGCGAGTCAAGTCTGCTAAAATGCATAAATGTAAAAAAAAAAAAAAAAAAAAAAAAAAAAAAAAAAAAAGTCAAAAATGAAATTTAACCTACCATACTCTAGTGGTTTTTCATTTTCATGATGAGTCTTTCACCGCGCTGGTGCCGAGGATGTGTGGTTGGTTTTTCACGGTCATTTATTACTTTTGTATTTAGACTTACAGAATGCAAATATTTTTCAGAATGCACTGAAAATCTAAAATAACGCACTGTACACAGCATATTCGGTAAGAAACCTGAGAAACAATAATAATACTGTGAAAACAAAAGTGATTTACAGTGATGTTTGCTAGCTTTGACTAGTACGCTCTCTGACCATCCAATCAAAGGATGAGAAAATGCTGATGTTATCGTAAGCCTGCTAGATGGCTATGGTGCTGCCAACTCAAAATCTGATTGGTTAAAGCAACGGTTTCATTGCCATTGATTTTAAGCTACAGATGCCTGCACTGTTGATTCTGAAGGCCTTAGGCAGATTTCTTTGGCCCTGGCAACACGATTGCTGAAATTTGATTGGATAAAATCTCTAATAAAAACATACACTGCTGGAAGCATCGCGACCAAGAGAAAAGCAATGAAATGAAGAGAATAGACTATTGGAAATAATTTAATACACATTCATAGAAAAATATATTAAAACTAAGTCAGTGATTCTGATAGTGTTTAGGCCAGCGTAGAAGGCTTTGCTGGCCCTGAGGGCCCACCACTGATGGTAGCATACATTTATAACCACAGTACAAAACAACCACAATTAAAACCACACATATAACACCTCAATACCATGGTAAAAATATAACTTTATGGGCCAGATTTACTAACAGCTTGTGCCAGCACAAACTGTCTTTTGCCGTTAAAATAGTACTGTCAGGTTTTACTAAAGACGCACAGTGACGAATTAGCACTAAAAGGCGTGGACACAGTTATTTTTGCGCCTGACCTTATTGAATATGCATTTGTAGAAGTTTCACTTTCAGACACAAAATTTATGGGAGGAGAGTATTCACTCGTCAAATTACTGGTATTTGCGCCGTTATTTAATGCCAAAAAATAGCATGTCTTAAACTATTTTGTGCTTGAAATGGCTGCAATTATTGTTGCTAGGAGGACGCACTGCAGAGAAGAGAGAGTGCATGGTAGAAGGGAGAGGATTTTTGTCCAAAAGTATTAATTTATTTGGAATGCAAGAAGAACACAAATATTGTTTGCCAAGCCATGTTATTTTTAATTTGCTTCAGGAAATAAAAGGCGACTTGGAATCCTCAACTAGGAGTCACGCAATACCAGATCTATCAAAACTTCTTGTGACTTCTAGCTTAATTTTTTGGCCTATGGTTCTTTTCAAAGTACTATGGCTTCTTTATTTCTTTAATCTGTATTTGCGACTTATCTAATTTGCGCTGCGCTTGGTAGATTGCGTTGGTTGATATGTAAATGGGATGTTGCATCTGTGTTCTTTAATTTGCGCGTTGTTAGTAAATCACCCACAGAAATTTCCACGCCCATTAGCACTGTTTTGGAATTGCGCTCTCACGCTAATTTGCCCTGCTTAGTAAAATTGGCCCTATAGTTTCTAGGTATTCGTTTGAAAAACTGTAGTCTAAATACATTTAGTATAAATGCACAAACACTACAGCTTAATCACAAAAAAAGTAATCACATTCCATTACCCCTTTAATATATTTAATGCGTCTACATTAATAATATAGTAAAATTTGATATGAATATCCCTGATTTCTGCACAATACCATGGTGCAGTTAGTGTTACTACAGTAAATCCATGGTAAATGATGGCGATTTGTAGATTGAAAAGCCTCCTGCCTGTATTGTTGCACACAGTGTTTCTAGAGATACACTCGATACACGCATTCGTTCCACTTTTAGAGTATAAACATTATATTGAAAATTTATCGAACTCTTGTTATCGGTTTGAGGAAAATTATATCGCGATAATTATCGTTATTGTTTTATCAACCAGCCCTTAAACACACCTGAAGCAAAGTAATCAAGGTCTTCAGACTCACAAGAAAGTTTCAGGCAAGTGTGTTGTAGCGAAACTCTAGAGAATATTGTCCTTTCACGAACAGGATCGGACACCCCTGCTTTATATAAAAAATTTTTTTAAAAAAATGTATTCCTCTGCAGTGAAATTATTTGCAATGTTAAAGTTTTTTTCTCCACATTATACAGAGCGTTTTTTTAATAAAATGTGTCATGCCATTTAGTCTGTTGAGCACTGACTGCTTTATTGGTTAATTTGGTTAGAACAGGCACTATTATTGTTTGTCCTTGGTCTGAAGTACACTGAAAAAAATGACTCCTTGAATTTACAAAAATTAAGGCAAGTGGTTGCAATCAATTTATTTGAGCTACATTTAAATAAACAAATTTAGTTGAAAGTTAGTCAACTAAATTTGTTTATTTAAATGTAGCTAAAATAAATTGATTGCAACCACTTACCTTAAAAAAATTTTAGTAAATTCAATGAGTCATTTTTTTCAGTGTATGTGACAGACAGGCCCCTAAAAAGGGTAATGAACCAGAAGATGGTCTTTTGTTTGTCTGCACACATGCAGAGAATGTGACACCATTTATTTTTAAATCCTGAAGTTCCAGAACAAGGCTTCAGCATTCTTTTATGACTGCAAATTAGGGCTGCATGATATATCGTTTCAGCATCGATATCACGATGTGCGCATCCGCGATAGTCACATCGCAGGATGTGCGATGTTTAGTAGGCCTATACTGATCGTTATATTTATACTGATAGTTTTCTTTGCTCACACACAGACTAGGGGTGGCTAGATACCACTTTTTCAGAACCAATCCCGATCCGATACCAAAAATTCTGAGTATCTGGCGATACTGATATCGATCCGATACCTGGGCAGTTTTTTTTTTTTTTTTTTTTAATCAGTGTTGAATTTTTATACCTCAATGTGTGTTGACCTGATCATGACTTTTTTGTGTTACACACAATCTACTAAATATAGACAACTTTTATTGTAAAGAAAAACAACAAATGAATGCATATATAATAACATTATATGACAAAAATACTATTATAAACTAGGTCAGTGGATAATTCAGTAGCAAATGTTACTCTAGAAAAAAATCGTGCACAATTTTATAAAATCTAAAATTAGTGGGAAAAAACATTTAGTGGGGAACAAATAAAAGTGAATGTGTAGGACTAAATCTAAAATGATAATGTAAAATGATATACATTGCTCTTTGTATTGTTGTAAAATACATTCATGAAAAACAAGTAATATATTTATATATACATATACAGGTGCATCTCAATTAATTAGAATGTCGTGGAAAAGTTCATTTATTTCAGTAATTCAACTCAAATTGTGAAACTCGTGTATTAAATAAATTCAATGCACACAGACTGAAGTAGTTTAAGTCTTTGGTTCTTTTAATTGTGATGATTTTGGCTCACATTTAACAAAAACCCACCAATTCACTATCTCAACAAATTAGAATATGGTGACATGCCAATCAGCTAATCAACTCAAAACACCTGCAAAGGTTTCCTGAGCCTTCAAAATGGTCTCTCAGTTTGGTTCACTAGGCTACACAATCATGGGGAAGACTGCTGATCTGACAGTTGTCCAGAAGACAATCATTGACACCCTTCACAAGGAGGGTAAGCCACAAACATTCATTGCCAAAGAAGCTGGCTGTTCACAGAGTGCTGTATCCAAGCATGTTAACAGAAAGTTGAGTGGAAGGAAAAAGTGTTGAAGAAAAAGATGCACAACCAACCGAGAGAACCGCAGCCTTATGAGGATTGTCAAGCAAAAAAAAAGGGGGGGAAGTTGTACTTGCTAGTTTTGGTTATTGGGGGGGGATCCCCCCCACAAACTACGCCCCTGATGTAACAGTATATTGGCTACAGCAGTTTAATGTTCCTGCTTTGTGTTAAATTTTAATCAAACAACAAAACACATTTCGTTTTGTTTTTTTGTTTGTGCAAAATCACTTTTGTAGCTTTAACATATTTATTGGATTTAATTTAGACAATGAAGACTATGCAATGTTATTTTACATTTGACTAATCAATTTCTGTACCTGAATACTGTTAGACTTACATGAAAAATACAAAGCACTGTTTAGGTCATTTGTATATTTGTTCTGTTATAATTATCTATGCTTGTAATTTGTTTAATTCCTATGCTGATTACTCGCCTACAAAATCACCCCAATCATTGATTTTTCTTTAGTTTTTTTTTTTTTTCTTCCAAATAGATCTTCAAATCTTTTTTTTTTCTCCATATCGCAATATATATTGCAGAAAAACTAAATATCACAATGTGAATTTTTTCCAATATCGTGCAGCCCTACTGCAAATCATAATTCAGCATTCAAAATCAACACTGTCAGTTCTCATCTTGAACCATTCCCTTAGTCGCCCATTTCTATATTATTTTCTGTTTATTGTCAAACAGCAGAAGCATAATGGATGGGTTTGTGAGACTCAGTTCAACAAGGTCATCTCACCTTGACAACGACCAATCACAAACAGGCTTTTTTATCCACACATTTTTAAGTTGATTTTCTTCTTTTTGCATAGATGCAAACAGTTGTTACATCATCGCTAAGAGACGCTTAGCTCTCTGTACTGCAGTGACAGATGGACACCATGAGAAAAGGGAGGGAGAAAGAGTGAAACGCATTTTCTCTTTCAGCAGAAGTGTGGGACTTCACCCACAGTGCAGGAGCGGCCGGACTGCGACCGCTTGGAGTTTGCCCAGTCGTATGGACCACAAACCGGGATAAGGACTATCAAAACCAGGCATTATGACAGAAGGAGTGAGCTGACCTGGGAGAGTTTTATCCCTGCAATCCAGAGACCATAAAAAAATACAATAAAACCGCAAGAAGAGGTGCAGATTTGTTGGATATCAGCTTGTGCCAGTGGAGGTTATGACTCTGTTTTGATGAAGTGGTTGATGATTACTCAATCAATCAGATTTCTCTGGAATACACCTGTTGTGTTAGCCAGGTTAACATTGGAAGTTCTCCAAAGAAGAGGAATGGAGACGTGACCGATAAGGACCCAGCATTCAGAAGCTATTCCTAATTCTCAAACTAGTCATCTATTAATCCACAAGTTTGCTTATGTTTGCATTGGCTTACATGAGCTTGTTTATCAGGGTGTGTCTTTATAGATGTGTCCAGGTAGGTTAAAATGGCTTTGTGGGGTTTAAAAGCAGGTGTGCATAGTCGCCCCTCCCTCATCCTCTCTCAGAATGGGAGATGAGAGCAGCCCTCTCATTTGCTGAACAGATCACGGACAGATTATCAGCCTAAATGAGCATTAGAAGAAGTCGAGCTCTGGGGTGTCTCAATAACATGTTCTGAACATGTAGCACGTGTGAATACATCGAAGAACTTGTGGGGAAAGAAGCAAGAAGGTAACTATTGTTGGTGGAATTTATTCCAGACTTTTTGGTTGCTTTTTGGACTTCAGTTTGACACAATCTCACCATTGCACAAGCGCAGTGCAGTAGAGCTGATATCACGACTGTAACTTCAACCAGAAGATAGTGTTCTCTGCTTGCACTGATCCTGAAACGGGATCAGCCAGAATGACTTTTAAAGGATACTCCATCTCTGTCTCTGACTGAATGTGTTTGTGGACCCATTTGTGACTCTGTTAGTCAACACCACCATGTATGTGCTGTGCACCCTGGCGTTGCTGTCTCTCCACAACCTGTTTAAGAGACCCAGGGTCCAGGAACCCTCTGAACCCAAGGCTATTGAGGGTCCCGAGCAGCACAGACCAGATGTAGCCAAACTGGGGCGCAAGAAGAGGAACAAGCACCGCTTGCATGAAAGTTCTGGACCACTAGAGACCTCAAGAGTCCCTAGACAGCATGACTTTGAAAGATGCTTGGATGGACCCAGCAAAGCAAGTAAAAGAAGATCAGTGCACCTGGATAATGTGCATGAGAGGAAGAAGAGAGCACAGGTGAGATTGAAAATGGAGGTGAAAGGAGGAGAGGAATGTAGACGTTAGGTGCTGTAAATATCACCACAGTTTGAGGTTGATCTTCAGTTCTGATACATACATGCTGTTCACTGTCAAATTAAGTTTATTTAAGATTATTATTGTTTTTAATTGGTCCATTCAGGAGCTTAAAGGGTTGATGCTGGAAAACCTCCATTTAATCCAAAATGCAGTTATTTATTAATTGATTTCTTCTCATTATTTATGAGTGTTGTATTATTGATTTAGCGAAACATCAGACGCTTTGCTGGTGCAAGGTTTAGGCTCAGTTTCCTGTTCTTTGGGCTACTGGAGTGTGAATTTCTGTCACTGCTGAATGTCTAGTAGAGCTATTTTAGTCAATTGGATATATTTCAAGACGCTCCGTTGCTCATCCAATTGTTCTCAGCTGTTTTGTGTGATCGGCTGTTTTTAGATGAGTAATTCAGAAAGTGATAGACCTGTAAATATCAACATGCTCTTTTAACAGAGTGGACAGTGAATGGGGATTTTCATGTACCTGGAATGATGTTTATCATCCTGTCCCTCTGCTGTCCCATTTCTAATGTTCTCTGTTGTCTGATGGACTGTTTTAGCGGATAAAATCCTGAGTGGTTACGTAAGCAGTGGGTTAATCAGAGAGCTCCCTGTCTTCTTTAATCGTAATTTAATTCATACGGAATGCACTCAATCTACCATTGTTCTCTTCCTTCAATCTTGTTTGCTTTCACTTTTTGGATCAGCAGAAATCTCCCCTGGCTGGAATTGGTTTGATAAAGTGCTTATTCCACCAGTAGCATCAATTCTTGGAAAAATAATGGTTCCAAAAGGAGGGCTTCACTGCAATGCAATAGAATAATCATTTTTTGTTCCCCAAAGAAGCTTTCAGTGAACAAGAACCTTTTTTTTTCTTTGAGTAAAGAACTTTAAAAAATAAATAAATAAATAAAAATCTAAGGAATCTTTTTCCACTGAAATGAAGTGTTCCATGGATGTAAAAGGTTCTTAATGGAAACATAGGTGCCAGTAAAGAATCTTTATTTGTAAGAGTGCATGTAGGAAAATTTGCTGATGTTTGACGCATATACCGTTTGTAGCATTGCCTGTGAGCCAGTGGTGCTGTTTGACAAAACTAAAATAGTCATGAAAAACACTATGTAAGTTTATGAATGCAAACTCTTCTAGCCACTTGAAGTCAATTCCACATTTCATAAGACATACGTGTTGCAATCTAAACGTCGCCACAAGGGGCGCTTCAGTTACCGTGAACTGTTACCTTTATGGAAAGCGGTTTTGCAACAGTAACTGAGGAGAGTTTTGCTCAGCATGTTATCTTGATCTTATTAGTGTTTATTGCTAGCTATCAGAAAAACACGTGGTTTAATATCATGAATATTTGAAAGGAATTATCGCCCCTTTTGTGAAGCACAACAGTACTGCACATTTTTAATGTGTTTGCCAAGCAGCTGCGTTCACATGCTTTTTTTACAGTGTGTTTTTGACCATTATTAAAGTATATTGTGCTTGCAGTGTAGTTATAAAAAGTAAAAAAAGCATTCTAGTTGCCAAACCATGTGTAACTGTCAGGGTGTTTAAGTTTACTTGCCCACGACTAGCGATTAGAATGGCAGTATTGGATTATCATTAACAGGCTTGTCGTGTCAATGCATGGAAAAATCCTGAGCTGACACAGATTTGTCATCAAAGCTGGCACTGAACTTTTAGGACCTTAATTAGTAAACTTTTACCGCACATAAAATTCCTACAGACCGCTAACAGCAGTTTTAGTATGCTTTACTTTTGGAAGTGGTTTCATAATGCTGACTTGTCCATAAAATTATTTGTGCTCAAAGAGCAACAGCTTTCAATCTATACAGTGTTTATCAGCCAGTTATTCATATTCCTAAAGCGTGCCACATTCACTATGTACTAGTTCATGTTTGCATTTGTAACCCAGTTACCTAGCAGTGCCTGAGAGAGTTTGCTGTCATGGGAGCAGAAGAATGGTGTCAGTGTAGTTGCTGAGAGGCCCGTCAATTAATACACCACACAAATGAGTGAGCAATTTCACCCGCTGTGACCGTCTTAAAAAAGCCATGTCTGTCTCTTTTTTTTTTTTTTTTTTTTTTTTTTTTTTTTTTTTTAGTTCTGAATTAAATATTTTTTTTTTTTTTTTTTTTTGTTAGTGATACTATTCACTTTATACTGAAACCTGATAGCATAATGAAGAAAAAAGACTCATTAAAAATGAAGTTCATGAAACGAAAACTAAATAGGGCAGTGTTTTATTGCTGTTTCTTAGAAATAAAAAGCTATGAAGACAATAATCGACAATATTGTTAATATTTAAAAAAAAAACCTTCGAATAAAAGTTATGGGGTGCGACCAACATTCAGAAAACATAAAATAGAAATTGTCATAGTGGGAACTACTGCTGACTCTCATAATTATTTGTCCGGGTCAATAAGTCTTTGAAAATATTAGATCATTTAACTTTTTAAGAAGGCAATGTTCAGATTTTAATGTTAGTTGCCTTTAATGTTAGGCAATGAATATTCACCTTTATTCAGAGAGTAAGGAAAATGTTATTTTTTACTTAATGGATGAAATTTTAATCACTGAATTTAAACTTTTCTTTAAAGTAGTAACTTCATAAAACTAACATTACTAAAGACTATGTTTTTAAGAAGTTTTAAACTAAATTTTTAAACTTTTTCCTTTGTCTTGTTTTCATTGACCCTGACACAAAGAAAGTAATTAATCACCCTAACCAATATGTTTCCAGTTCATCACTAAAAAAGCACGTATTCCTGTAAATCAGTTGGTCCACCAAGGCCGTGAGTTCAATTCTTCATACCTTAAAAGCAGCATAAATGCATAACATATTTCCCAAATGAATAAATGTAAATTAAATCAGTGTGCCAAACAGTAGGCAGATGCTACACACAAACATGCGCACAAATATTAGTGGAGTGAGAAGCAACACCACACTACATTTGCATGCTGAAATATTTATTTCTGTGGCCAGGCGAGCGACGGAGAGGGAGGAGGGAATTGTGGGATAGGTGGGGAAGGAGGGCAGAAACGCGGGGGGCCGTGATGCGGCTCAGATTCCACCGTTACCAAGGAACAGCGACAGGAAGAACGTGTCAGAACGAGAGTGTGTGTGTGTGTGTGTGTGTGAAGAGAGGAGCTGCATGCACATGCGAGTGTGTGTGAGACACAAAGAGAGCGAGAGGGACGGTTTAGCTGGTGGCAGAGCAGCACAGAAATTGGTGGTGTTGTGTGTACATGTGTGCGTGTGTGTGTGCTCACGCTCCAAATAAACGCTCTGAAATAATGAAGGCATGAGCAAAGACAGGAGACCGCAGGGGCAGAGGTGAGTTTGAGGATGCTGCAACCTTTTACTTAAACCACGTGTGCTCTTTTTCTGTTCATATTTCACCTGTTTGGGTTTTAAGATTCCGATTTTGTTCCTGTCTAATATGTAACATATTATTCTCTTTCATTAGACATGACATGCATCCACAGGTCTGGTGATGCCGGACATTGCATGCAGTGTTTAATGCCACAGCGTCCAGCGCAGACAGATGTTTGTGCTGGAGCGCTATGGAGGGATTTACTGGAGCGGAGGGAGGGAAGGAGAGGGTGATTTTACTCTTATGGTGGGGGGATGGGGAAGCTGTAATAACAGGATTCAGATGAATGTTTCATGGGCCTGTTTATAGCAAAGAAGTTGCATGTGCTTGCGTCCCTGGCTTCCTTGTGTTTGTACAGTGATTTAGACAAAGCAGTGCAGAAACAGACAGACAGATGGAGAGACACACTCAGGGGGTGACTGCAGATGAATGAACGATACAGGGAAATCAGACAGACGGCGACAGACTGTTGGACCACAGGAATCATGAAACTGCTCGCTGGTGGCAGACTGTGTGTGTGTGTGCATCCATGCATCGACTGATACAGTATGAATGATTGATGCTGTTGGCTGGAGAAAAGAAATGGTCAGCAGTAACTAACAGGATATTTTAATAAGAGCTTTTGTTTTATATTTCAGTGATGAATTTAATTTATTTAATTAAAATACCAGATACACCCATTTGCATTGTCCTCAACATGAAGGCGTACTATATACTTGTATTGTTGTTGTAGAAAGCTAATTTTAAGTCATCTGGAATGCTACAGACTGACTAAAACACTATTCCTAAAATAATTTTGTTTTTGCATTAAATATGTACTAAAATGTACTGGTAATTTTCTGGCAGGAGATTGTCCATTAATTTTACAGACTTTTCCATTAACCCTCAAACACAACGCAATGAAGCGCAAAATTAAAATTACAGGTGAAATACCCGAAAAATCAATATGGAAAAGTCCTTCTTATTAATACACTACAGTGTGAACTTTATACTGATTTTTTTTTTACAGTGTATGAATCCAAGTCCATTTGGACCATCAAATCTATTATTTTATTTTATTTTATTTCTTGGTATATACACACCAGTGCATATAAAATGAATATAATAATTGTGCTGTTTTGTTGCAGTTGACTTTACGTTCATGTTTGGAGTCTGGAAGATGCAAGTGCAATATCTGCAAAAATGTTATATTAAGCCTAGATGATTTATTTTTGTTCATCAGAACTAATTGTTTATGTGTCTAGAGTGTACTTCTATGTTGTGTACATTGGTAGGATTGTCATTTCTCTCCATTTATTCATGTTTGATCCAAAAAGTACCTTGTGGAGGATGAAGTCGAAACTTAGTTGGAAATAATTTTTCTATAAGAGGTCATGTGGTATAAATCTTATGCTTCATGTTTGTGTGTAGTTTTGAGGTGTTTAAAGGGCTCTGATGTCTCGCGCAGGTGCATTCAGATGTATGTAGTGTTTTGAATGCTATTTTAAATGCAGTCTCTCTAGACCAGTGTTTGGTTTGTACGTGATTTTGCTGTTTTTTTTTTTTTTTTTGGTTTTTTTTTTTGTCTGCCAGTGGATGTGGGTAGCAGAACTAAAATAGATGAGACACAAGGGAGATAGAGAGAGGCAGAAGTAGGCTAATGAGATTCACACACTCCTCTGTGTGTAAGTATGCTGCTGAAAATGAAAACCATGTCAGTGTGATGGAAAAAGCTGGCTCTTCCTCAACTAAACAGCCGTTTTCAACAGCGTTTCATGAAATGCCTGGATGAAATGAGTGTCTGTGGTGTGCGGTTTCATCTGGGACAGAAGCTGATCAGACGTTTCATTAGAGTAGTCTGTAGTGTGAGATCCTCCCAAGAGACCACCGTGAGCTCTGCTGAAACATCAGAAGGACCTGAGTGTTGTTTTACAAACAACAGAGCATATATTGACCTTAGGGGAAGAGAGCAAGGGAGGGAGAATGGCTCTGGGGTCATTCAGATGCCGTAATGTTTTCTTGTTTACTGTGACTTGTGTTGGATAATTAGAGGCTATATTTGTTTGTACTTGTCAGATCTGTCTGTACATACTTATGAAAAATGAACCCAGTAATTGGTAAAGAGTGACTCGCATCAGAATTAAGATGTTCACTGTTCCCTCTGGTGGTCAGTTGCTGAAAACACCATGATTAAAGGGAGAAATGTTTCTTTATTCCAGAATACACCTTTGAGAGACTGTTAAAACTACATGCGCTTTCTATCCCTGATTGCATATCTCAGCTCTTAGGTTTCTTCTCAGGTGGAATAGAAACTATTTTTGGGTCAATAGGGAGCTAAAAGCTCACTCATACTTATGTTTGAATGAAAAACAGTCACTACAGCTGTAGTTCATCAGATTAACTGTGATCATTTTACATTAATCATTGAAAACTACAATGTCACAATATTTTGAACAGTATTTATAGTTTTATTTAAATCATATACTTTTTTGTGAAATATTGTGCTTATACTGCCTTGCTTTTAAATAAAAATAAAAAAACTTGGTTTGATATTTTATCAAATATAGTGACAATCAGAAATGTGCCTTATGGCAAATAAATACTGTTTGAGGTCAGTATGTTTTTATTTATTGAAAGATTTAAAAATTAATACTTTTATTCAGCAAGGACATTTTAAATTGATCAAAAGTGACAGTAAAGACATTTTATAATTTTGCAAAAGATTTCTATTTCAAGCAAATGCTGTTCTTTTGAACTTTTTATTCATTAAGCACTCAAAAATATAAAGCATCACAACTGTTGTCAGTAATAATGTTTCTTGATCGGCAAATCAGCATATCAGAACTATTTCTGAAGGATCATGTGGCACTGAAGACTGAAGTACTGATGCTGAAAATTCAGCTTTTCATGAAATAAATTTCATTTTTTAATATTTTTAAATAGAAAACAGTTATTTAAAATGGTGATATTTCTTATATTACCGTTTTTGCTGTATTTTTGATCAAATAAATGCAGCCTTGGCAACCATAACAGACTTCTTTTTAAAAGCATGAATAAATCTTACATACTGGTCACTTCTTGAAGTGCAGATGTTTTCTAACGTATCAGGGGAAAGTGAAGGTATCCGATGTGGGGACTGGATTGGATCAGTCCAAAAATGTCTGTCCTGCCATCACAGTGAAAAGAGGTCATCTGCTGACAGCTTAAAGGATTATGGGTAAAATGAACTTGATGCAAGCTGCCCTGTCTCTGTGAGGTGGAGGCACAGGATGTCTTCACTAACTTCATAGTAAACATATGTTTGTTTGTTTTTTTCTTTCTTACAATGTGATCAACATGAACATCATTTTAGATATGTAAAGCAGTTAAGAGCAGTTTATTTGGTTGTTCTGAGTGGAGAAGATAAAGATGTTGGGTTGGATGGGATCACTCATTAACAAGAGCTGGCTGGACCGGGATCGCCCTGCGCTTCATCAGGACTGCAGGAAAGCCGAACTGATGGTACAGCAGGACTGTGTGTGTGTGTGTGTGTTGAAATCAGAGAGACCAGCGTGAATAGAGGCTATGTAGTCTTAGAGGATTAGCTATGCAGCGTGACTAGCGTTTGTTTTTGGGTCAAGACTGATTGCTTGTGCTGCTATTCAGTGTTCACTCAATTTCAGCCTCTGACTTTCTTTTTGGGCTCAGACTTGCGTTAAATCAGCCAACGACCCTTTTGTACGGTGACAGTGGTTTTCTGTGCACTACACACTAACTCTGAATATTCAGAGAGATTCATAGTTATCTTGTTAAAACCATTTGTTTCCCATGCTTCTGTGCTGAAGTGGCTAATGTCTCATCGCAAATTTGAAAAGTGTTTGTTTTTTTTTTTTGGTATTGTACTCTTATTTTCATGACACACACCAACATACTTTTCAATATGTGTTGTGTATTATTTATTCTAGTGCTGCTGCATTTATTTGATCAAAAATACAGTAATTTTGTGAAAGAAATGTAAAAAGTAATAGAAAAACAGTAATATTTTGAAATATTATTACAATTTAAAATAACCAATGTCTTTTCAGCATCATTACTCCAGTCTTGAGTGTCACATGATCCTTCAGAAATCATTCTAATACACTGATTTGGTGATTTCTTATTATCATCAATGCTGAAAACAATTGTGCTCCTTTCATTGTTTATTTATTTATTGATGCTTTATTTTTCAGGATTCTTTGAATAGAAAGTTCAAAAGAATAGCATTTTTTGTACTGCCTTTAAAAAATCTAAAAATTCACTTTTGTAGGCTCCCCATGCACCCATTTCTATTTTTGGGATGAAATATGACCCCAACATGTTTTTGTTCTTTTCATTCAAATACATTTGCATTTGCAGGTTTATGCAAATACTAACAAATTTAACACTGACAGTTGCTCTCTAAATCTGTTATTGTTTGCTGGATTAAATATTTTAGATTATATAGCATTAGTAAGTGCCATCCTCTTGTATTTTTGCTATGTTTTTGTGAGCAGATGGGGTCAGTTTGTAGAAGATACTATTAATAGTCAATTAGTTATTCGGTGTCCAGGTTCTTGTGTTGTCTGTCGTTAAGGAGTGTAATCCTCTTCTGTCAGTGTGACCTGTGGCCCGTCACTCTAATCTCATTTGTTGTTACACCGATTGTTCATGGCCCTGAAGTTTGGTCACAGGAAAGCGTCTGGTAACGTGACTGCATGAGAGACATACAGAGATTTCTGCAGCGTTTCACTTCTTTAGACTGTTTTAGTTGCAGTCTTGTCATTTTTTTGTTTGTTTGTTGTGCAGGCCAATATGGTAGACGTCTTGGACTTTATACTTGGACTATAATTTCAAGATGAA
Source organism: Spinibarbus caldwelli (assembly GCA_039654775.1). NCBI lineage: Eukaryota > Metazoa > Chordata > Actinopteri > Cypriniformes > Cyprinidae > Spinibarbus > Spinibarbus caldwelli. Next base: position 27,361,198 of record CM077239.1, read on the forward strand.
CACTTGTTGGACTGAAGTAACTTAGGTTTACTTGATTATCCATACGTCACTTTTTATATAAAAAAAAAAAATGTTAAAATGTATCGAATATTATACATCAGGCTTTTGAGGAATGTTTATTTGTTCATTTCTCATTATTCTCATTATCATTATTGAATTGTGTTGTATTAAACTATATATTTTTCCCATAATAAAAACTACAGAGCTTTGATCGTAAAACTAAACATCTAAATATCATTTTACTAAGATATATTATTAGGAGATATAGAGTGACAGCTGATATTTATATGCATTTTATGTAAGTAGTCTGTTATATTTGTTTAGTTTGTGCCTCTGATTTTTAATTTTTGTTTTTAAAGAGCTCCATGTTCTCATTATATCAATACTAATAAAAGCAAGACATGAAAGCCTGTTGTTTTTAAAATTTGGTACTCAAAAAAACACACAAACTTTTTAAATTATTTTAGGTTCAGAAGGATTCAGTTTCAGAATGTTCAAAAGGTTCAGTAAACCCTTATATTAAAAATGTGTGTGTATATATATATATATATATATATTTATTTTATTTTATTTTATTTTTTTTTGGACCATTGTTATTATATGACGTGAGGCTTTACAGGGTTAATTTCACTCTGTAAAATCTCCATGTAAAATATGCAGCTTATTCAGGTCTCAAATGTTCATTAGTTGGGTATTTATTGGATGTGGTCTGTGTTTCCAGCCGGTCCAGCGGTGTGGTCTGCTCGGCCCTGCGGTCATGTACAGCACACGAAAGACCTGGGACGTCGGCCACACCCCCTGCCTGCAGGAGCTCTGGAACAAAGACCTCTCATTGGATGGTAAGCGCTGTCACATGCGTGGACTACAAAACCGGTGTGGCAACATTCTTCTGAGGATAGTTTGAATGTTTGAGTGTATATAGGAGGTTAGAGATACAGAGAGTAGGTGTGTGTTTGTGTGTGTGAGAGCTCAGTCATCGAGGAGAGAGCGAGGGATGCGTTCTTACCCACTGACAAGGAGCAGACGTTTTCAGACCGAACGGAGAGCGCTATGCGTTCTGTCCAGGTACAGAAGGGTAAATCTCCTTAGAGACGAGAGCTGAGCTTGAACACGAGGACTGTTGTGTGTGCCAGAGAAACTATGTATATGTGCTAATGCACTCTGTGCTGCACGGGACAATATAACAGGCACAGCAATTGTGTGAGAAACAAAGACCAAAAAGGACTAAAACGGGAAGCAAACAAAGAGGAAAATCAGAGAAATGTCTGGCGGCTGGTTTTTGCAGTGATGCAGTGACAGGTTTGCATTCAGTCTGACGCTCTTCTACGAAAGCGACTCTACTGCTGTGTCATCGTAAACCGCACTGGCGAGAGGCTGCACGTCTCATCCCTGTGAGTGTGACAGAGCTGTCTGACAAACAAAACAGTAATTGTTGTTTTTTGATAAGGTTCAGGGCTGTATTGAAATCCAGGTTAATGCATCACTCGCAGCAGGCTGTTATCTTATCATTAGTCAATGGTTTCTATTATGCCTGCAGGACCTTTACCAGATTGATTATTGATGTGTTCACTGAATAGTCAGCTAGTAAGGATTACTTTAAAACTTAAGATTTTGCCATTATTTACTCACCTTCATGTTGTTCCAAACCTGAAGGACTTACAAGTAACACAGAAATTAACCGTTTTTATGTAATAACTTTGAATCAAGGACTAAAGCTCTGAAGATTCAAAAAGGAACATAAAAGCACCAGAAAATATACAAATTTTCAGCAACACCAGGGGTACCTGCATGATTAGGTTTTTTTTTTCTGCAAAAAAATTGATTGTTCTTGTGTAAGGCAGAGGCTGCTTTAGATGATTCCGTGAGAGAGCGGTCAGAATGAATGCGAATCGATTCAGACCTTTTTGAAAAAGATATTTGTAAATCTTCTGAAATCATGCAATGGTTTTGTGTGAGGAACAGACTGAAATTGAAGCCATTATTAACTGAAGATCATGACAGTGGCTCTAGATCTGCTTGGTTTGTTCATGAGAAGTAGCCATGTCCAACAAGTGAACAAATAATTTGAGTCGGTCTATTTCTCACACAAAACCACTGTGTGACTTGCAAGTCATTCAGACCAGTGATAGTTTAGTATTATTTATATACTATTAGAGTATTTATTTATATTTTGGTTTAGTAACATTTTAGTAATTGTCATTTTTACTTTTTTTTTAATGTTACTATTTGTTTAATTTGTATTGTTGTTTTACGTCAGTGAATTTTTTTCTTTTTTTTTTTCTTTTAGTGCTTCAACTTTAGTTTTTTTAAGTCCATTTTTTGCTTTATTTAATCATATTGATAATTGATGATATTCTCTTTTTTGTAGTTTCAGCGAGTTCCCTGGATATCCTGATGAGTGATGGTGAGGAGGAGAGCTCCTTCCTCTCGTTGCCCAACTCTGTCCTTCAGCGCCACTGTTTGACCTCTGACCTCTCTGAAACGGCCACCTCAGAACAGCAGCAGCTACTCATACAGGTATGACCCTATAATAGTATTCTAGTATTAACCCGGGCCAATTAATATTACATGTCGTGCTCACTAAGGCAAGCATCACTGTTACCATTGCTTGTAACTGGGTTTAGGGATTTACTGCAACACATTATTTTCAGATTCTGTGTGCTAGAATATTTACACTACCATTCAAAATTTTGGGGTAAGATATTTTTTTTAAAATGCATTAATATGATCAAAAGTAAAAATAAAGACATTTATAATGTTATAAAAGGTTTTTTTTATTTTGTTTTGTTTTTTTTTGTTTTTTTTTTTTGGTTTTCTCAAATTAATGCTGTTTTTTCGAACTTTCTTTTCATCAAAGAATCCTGAAAAAATACATCCACACTGAAGACTGAAAATTCAGCTTTGCCATCACAGGAATAAATAATTTTTAAAAATGTATTAAAATAGAAAACAGTTATATAGATTGTAAAAATATTTCATGATATTACTATTTTTAGTGTATTTATGATTAAATGCAGCCTTAGTGAGCATAAGAGTATTTCTTTCAGACACATTAAAACACCCTACCAACCCAAATATTCAAATGGCACTATATACATACAGTATACATTAAACTATCCACCGTCTCTGTTTCTGTGATACACTGTTGTGGTTGAATCCATCTTCACCAGATCACTGCATTCAGGAGCTGGTTTCTGTGTGACTGGTCTGTTCTGTAGCTGTGTGATCTTTGCGTAATTGGTTTCACAGGGTTAATAAGTCACAGCTAACAGGCAGCGCCGCCTTTGTGTTCTGTGTTTAAACAATCCTATCAGCTTTAGAGCTTCTCAGAGGAGCTGGTTGCTCAGGCTCTCTGTAAATGGCCATGGGGTCCATGTGTTTCAGTGTAAGATTCCCTCAGGCCAACATCTGCGGGCAAATCACATATCAGTTCGTTTATTAGATGGTCTGCTATTTGCTCATCCAGTAATCTTGTTTATTATCTGTATCTGTTTTTATGCTTAAGTTTAAGATAATGGAGAATTGTTTGCTCGCTAAAGTGGATCACTGATTGGCAAATAAAGCAAAATTTTTACATGTTTTGTTGATAATGTGAGTGGCGCTTGACCACCATGATGCTATGTTTGGGAGTTGGTGCCAGTGTGTTGCTGTGTGGTTGTTTATTGGTTGCTTGGAAGTAAAATAAGTTCCCAAGTCTCTGATATCTTGGGTTGAGTGGCACCTTCCGTTCATAAGTTTTTAATTAAACTGGAACATCAAGTCTACATTGAAAGCTTAGTGACTACTAGCAAGGTTGTAATTCTGTAATTCAGTTGCATTTTGAGTTGTTCTTAAGGCAGAATGTAGCTAGTAGGTCGTAAACTCTCTGTAAAGTAATGCATAGTCGCATAATAAGATGTGTACCCTCAATAATCCAATAGCAGCCTTCATATATGTGAGCAAAAGATGTATTAATGCTGTGAATTTCAGTCTGTCCTTGATTCTAACAACATTTAGATGTTTCCATTGAAATACTATGAAATATAAATTCTGAAACTGTATTTGAAGTTAATAAGCATCAATAAATAAATACTGATACAAAAACGTAAGATATAAAAAAAATTATGAGTTTTAAGGACAAGGACGCACACATAGGGTCGCTGCTTAGATTGGATTCATGCTGAAGAGTCACAAAAGTAATTTATTAACAAGTGTGCACGTTATCATATATGTGTAAATGATTGAAGTTTGTCAAGTAAAACATGAGCTTATCGATGCAATTCAATCAATCTGTTGTTTTATTCCATCCATTACTTCTGGTCGGAGGCTTGTGTAAATGCATTAGTTGTAACTTAGTGCTCCTTTACGTCAAAACTAGGCTAAGTTGCACACAGCTGGTGAAACCGGCCCCTGGTCCCTAGATATTATTGGAGTTACATAACATGATCCACTGTTAGTTAGTGATACATTAGGAGTGCAGTCCTCCTCTCTTTGATCTCCAAGGGTGAACGAACATCTCTGAAAAAGACAATCTGGAGTGAGATTTGAGTGTGCTGGAGTTTCCATTCTTTTCAACATACCGTGAGCACAGGAGAGCTCCGATTGGCTGGGGATCACATGTATGGTGTGTCCCAGCTGCTGCTTTTCATGGGACTTCTCAATACAGACAATAGTTTAGACATTGGATAGCTTTGTGTATGTGCTTCTCTAGATCTATCTGTGTTGACCAGGCAGTGTTACCTGTGAAGGTGCAATGATTTCCAGTCTAATGAATCTCTGAAATACAGGATTTTAAGACATCAGGTTTTCAAATCTTCAAATATAGCTTCATCTCGATAAGTTGGTATGTGCACATTTTTCCTGATATTTATATTATTTTGTTTAATTTGAGGTTTCAGAATTTGTCCATAATTGTCACACCACTGATCTTTTTGTTTTCATGCCTTTCTTCTCCCCTTTTTCCATCTCATTCTTCATCTCTGCGCTGCCTTCTCACCATTTCACCTGTACAGAAGGTTACTTTGTCCTGTTCCTGGACGTCTGCCTACGTAATTCCCTCTGATTCTTTCTTTGTGCTTAGCTGTGAGCTACTTTGCATCGTTCTGACGTCAACTTTACAAAGCACACTGTGCTGCAGTAAAGTCTCTTATGTTTATAGATCGACCCTGTTTGCTTAAATGTGTCTATTAGAGGTTTTGTTGTCATCTGGGTTTCATAAAAAAAGCTGTATCCAAGGTAGCTTGTGCCAGTAGGAGTAGTCACTTGCCCATTAAGCTTTCTTGTGAAGTTAAGAGTAGTTTCATTTTGTCTTAATTTTCTTTCATTCTAAACTTGTATGGTTTTCTTTTATTCTGTTGATCACATTTTTGTAGCTGGTTGTTCTTTCTGTTACTGCAAAATCATACAGTGACCCAAAAAAGAAAATAAAATTAAAATGTAAAAGGTCTGAAAGACTTGTACATTCCTTTAAATTATAAAATATTTTTAGTCATATGGTCATATGGATTAGGGATGACATGAGTAGGTTGAGTAAATTATGCTTTTTATTTTATTTATTTTTTAATACATTTTTTTCCATAAACACTTGATCGACCTATGCGTTTCATTTCAGAAATACCTACCCCTTTCCTCTTCAGAAATTCTTCTGGCTTGTCTGCTTTAGTTTTTTCCTCATAGTTCAGGTTGTGTGAGGTTCTTTAGCACAGCTGGCATTCATGGTTTCTTGTGTGTTTGTGCAGACGCTGCAAGAGAGAGTTTGTGAGTTCCAGGCACGTTTGCGCAGCGAAGACACTGCAAAAAGTCTCCTGCTACAGCGACTGCAGACACATGACCACCAGCTTAGCCAAGACATCCACCAGAACAAGGAACATTCATCCATTAACCAAGAACCTCAAGAGCAGTTCAGACTGCAGGACAGCCAGCTCAACCAAGTTGTGTCACCTACATGTGAGAGAGTCCTGATATAAGATTGTATTTTATAAAAAAAATAAAAAAAAAAAAAAAATATATATATATATATATATATATATATATATATATATATATATATATATATATATATATATATATATATATATATATATAATTTATTTATTTATTTATTTATTTATTTATTTATTTATTTTTTAATTATTATTACCATTATAATATATTATATTTCTAAAATTTTATGTTTATATTTATAGACATTTTATTAGAAATGTGTAATTTTTTTTTTTAATTTTATAATTATTACATTTATAATGAATTATTTTTATTCCTTGTCTTGTGACCTAAAAATGAGGGGGAAAAGGTGCTTGTATGGTGGAATAAAAGTCATATGAGTCAAAAAAAAAAATTTTCCCTTTAAAAAAAAATCAAGTTGGACTTGCTTTTCAGATTGTAGAAAACGTTACATAATTACAAACATTATTATTAATAGAAATATTTTATTTTAATTATAAAATGTATATTTCTATACATTTTATTTATTTATTTTTATATTGTATATTTCATTAATAATTAATGTATTTATAATAAATCTGTTTATAAAACTATTTATTACTTATCTTGTGACCTAAAAGTTAGAAAAAGCTGCTTGCTTGCCATAAAGTGTGTATGTGTGTGTTTTTGTAGGTGTGAGGAGCTCTAGTGTTTTGACACAGAGGCCTGTGGATTTTCCCAGCGCTGTACAAGTGAGTAAAGTTCACTCTCAGGAGCAACTACAAAAAGACGAGGGAGAACAACTCACTCTCATTACAGGGCTGCGCACACAGGTACGTTACACACACACACACACACACACACACACAAAGAGAATAGGGCTCAATTTTCCAGCCAGACTCACAAGAGCACCACCAGATCATTTACATTCCTCAGCCACCATGTATTGTGACCTTTTATGCATTGAAATTCATTGTTTCTGTCTGGTTAGATTAAAATAGATCGATACATCGTGAGGGTGGATGCATGAAACTAACTGACTCATTTTTGTAAAGGGATTTGGCTGAATAATGCTGTTGGTTTGTGGTTTTGTAGGTCAAGGAGCTGGAGGAGAAACTAGTGGATCAGACGCAGGAGGTGGAGAGACTGCGCTCTGAGCTGGTGAGAGACTGAATTATTAGGGACGGGGAGAGTTGTGGGACACTCAGTGCCATTGTATGAATCACCTGATCCTGGTGGGCTAAAGTCACCACATTTCTATTGTTTAATAAAGAGCTTGGTTTATGCTGACCTGATTTAGTTTTATGATGGGAGGGGAGGGAGTGTTAACCTGGTGATCTAGTTTTGTTTTGTTAGTAGCAGAGGAATGTATGCCTTCAGCCCTGGAAGTTACACAACTGGGACTGATCTCAAATTTTAGGTGGATGTGGGTGTACTTAACTGTACTTTACAACTTTGTCCCCCAGAGAAAGCAAAATATAATAAAACCTCACCCTCGTTTGGAAAAATAATTAAAATTTATTTAATTTCAATTTTATTTTACAAAGTCAGGACATTTATTTTATGTGTTAAATAAAAATAACTGTTAAATTACTCAATCTTTCAAAAAAATTGTTCAAAATTTAAAAAAAATAAAAAAAAAAAATTAGTAGTACTTTTCACCAAGGATGCATTCAATTGCTCAAAAGTGACAGTAAAGACATTTTTAACATCATAAAAGATTTCTGTTTCAAATAAATGCTTTTTTATTAACTTTCTATTCTTTAAAAAAATCCTGAAAAAAATGTTTCACTGTTTCCAGAAAAATGTTAAGCAGCAAAAACAGTTTTCAACATTTATCATAGTGTTTCATGAGCACCAAATCAGCATATTAGAATGATTTCTGAAGGATAGTGTGGCACTGAAGACTGTAGTAATGATGCTGAGAATTCAGAAATAAATTACATTTTAAAAGTCAAATTGATATTGTTACTTTGAAATATTATTTTGTATTAAATATATTATTATATGAAATATATCAAAAATATTAAAAATATTACTGACTAGAGATGTATATGCAATGCACATATTTTTACTATGCGTGTCATAACTGTAATGAAACTTTGCTCATATTAAATGATTCAAATGTATTCACACATTAATTTAAAAAAATATATGTGACCTGTGCTGGCAAAATGAGTCGGAATGCGCACAGTCTAATTTTGACCTACAGGCAAAAGAAGTGGAAAATGTCAGTTTTGGTCGAATTTGAGGTTTTCACAAAAATGAGTTCATTAAACCCTCTTCTAGCCATCCCAATGTTCAAAATAGTAATTAAACATCTAAAATGATCTTTATTTGTACGTTTTCTGGGAGGAGTACCTTTTTCTCTACTCACATCTGGACGACTGCTGCTGCTTCTCAACACAAGTTGTAAGTCCTATGTGCCTTCTAGAAGCTTGCGTTCTGCAAGTGAACGACGCATTATTGTGCCATCCCAAAAGGAACAAAATCGCTTTCACTGACTTTTTCATTCACTGTTCCCACCTGGAGGAATGACCTGCTCAACTCAATCCGAGCAGCTGAATCCTTAGCCATCTTCAAGAAACGGCTAAAAACACATCTCTTCCATCTTTATTTGACCCTCTAACTCTATCACTCTCTATTCTAATTCTATTTTATCTATAATATCTATTTTATTTATAAAAAAAAAAACACACACACACCCTTGACCCTCTATCAATTGCATATTTATTCTCTAACTGCTACTTTTTCTTTAAAAACTAACACTAGCTTTCTTTTTTTCTATATTCTGTCTACTTGTTTTAAAAAAAAAATTCTTTTTTCTATATTCTATCTACTTGTTTTCTTTAAAAAAAATAAAAATAAAAAAACCTTGCTATGTGTACTGTGTTAGGCTACCCGAGACTTGTCATATCGTTTGCATGTTGTTGCTCTTTTGTTGGTTTTGATTGCTTCTTTTGTCCTCTTTTGTAAGTCGCTTTGGGTAAAAGCGTCTGCTAAATAACTAAATGTAAATGTAAAATGTAAGTCTGTTGTTGCAAAGCGCAGCATTCCGGCTTTGTGAATATTCATATTGAATTCTCGATGACATGAGTCCAAACCATAGACTGTATAAAAACAGGTCCAAACCAGTGAAATATGATTTTCAAACCCATGCTGATGAAAACAAAATGATCACGCTGACTGACATTTGCAAAGCGCATGCATAAGACGCGCCTTTCCGAGATCGCGCGATCTCCCTATAAAAGTACATTATTGCGAAATATGTCTTGGCGAGATTCAACAAACATAATCTGTTATGTTTTACGTGACGCTTAGTTAATGGTTGGGGAAAAATCTGATGTGTAACATTATATTAGATCCATGCATGTAGGTCCTAATCAGTGTTGGGCACGTTACTTTAAAAAAGTAATTAGTTATAGTTACTAGTTACTTCTTACAAATAGTAACTGAGATACATCATTATAAAAGTAACTAATTACCAGGGAAAGTAACTATTGCGTTACTTTTTAAAAAAAAATGTTCAAATGTCAAATAACTTGGATGCCCCCAATATTAAATATCTTAAATTAATGAAATAGACACTAAATAGAACAAATTATTATTATTATAAAACATTGTATATTAATCTACACAATTTATCTACTAACACTTAGCATCAGTCAGTCAAGCATTATAATATGATATTATGATAATTTAGCATTATATGATGATAGAACTTCAGTAATTAGAATAACCAAGTATGAATGCATATTTGTCATTTTCACTGAACTTAGGACTGGTGGTGGAGCTTAAGATATTGTTTGTCATTTAGTGTTTCTATAAAAAAGGGGAAAAAATTGATAAGATAAAACTACTATGAATTCTACTACATAACAATAGTCTGCGTTCGCTCGAATTGATTTGCTGAAATTAAAACAGGGACGAATAGGTGAGCACCAGCCAATGAGATCGTTTGCGCATTAGTTCCGCCCACTACCGGAGAAACCGGCAGTTCTTAAAAGCTGAAGAATTCCAAAGGAACTCCGTTATTTTGACAGTAAAATACAACAAAGAATATCATTTACATGTAGTGTGTCAATTCTGCATGTTATGAAAGACGCTCTTGCTCTGTATCTTTCTTTGTGTGTGTGAGACAAAGTGACGGCGAGATGTGCGCTGTCACACTAGAGTTTATGGTACATCAAATACAACTACACTGTGCAAACATTCAGATGAAATGAAAAATAAAATTATAATAATATTATAATAAATTATAGTAATGCCGCATTTTATTGTCAGTAACAGTAACGGCGTTGTAATGGGGGAAACAGTAATTCGTTTGATTACCCGTTACTGAAAAAAAATAACGCCGTTAGAAACGTCGTTTATTTATAACGCCGTTATTCCCATCACTGGTCCTAATATAGAGCTGTCTCAATGTTAATCAAACATTAAAAGAAAAGACAGAATCACTCGCTGCTCTTGATTAAACTACTGTTTATTTGCGTCTTTGGTCTTATTTTTAAAAACAAAGCTAAAATGCTTATCTATATTGTAATAAATAATATAGTAATTATTATTAAGAAAAGAATAGGAGGAAAATATGCAACGTTGTTTGGTGATTTTGCTTCGGAATCTTCTGAAAACTTAACTCTGTTTTTCTCAGAATCAACTCTGCTGACTCTATCTCCTTCAAACGACTGTAACTCAGTCATTTGTTGTCCGATTCCAACAAGTCATATTTCATTTTGAAGGTATTTTAATGGAGAATGCGAAAATAAAAATAAATTTTTGAAAATTTGCTCATTCTGACTCATTTTGACGCACTGGTCACATTTTAAAGAATTTGAGTGTTCCCCCCCCCCCATTCAAGATGTATGTTAGGAGATATGGAGAGGCTTTGGGTTAGAATTTGTCAATAATTATAATTAGTGTATAGAACTATTAGAAGTCAATAGTAAGACATTTTTAAGCTAAGTAAATGTATATGTGTGTGTCTAGGGGGCGACAGATCTGGAGAAGCAGCTCGAGGTGCTGGAGAGTGAAAACCAGCGGCTCAAACAGGAGCTGAGGGCCAGTCAGACCCAGACCACCTGCTCTACCGCCCACTGCCCACACAGCCAGGTACTCACTTAAACCTCAAATACAATCCGATTGGTTCTTTCTGTAATGACATCATAATTACTTGATGCTATAAATCTTGTGGTGTTTCACAGCTGCTCTGTCATGCTCATCTCTCTGTCTGCATCTGTCCCAGGATGTGGAGGCCCTGCGCGGAGAGCTGTGTCGTAAGGACGAGGAGTGCCGCGAGCGGGAGCGGCGACTGGCTGCGCTGGAGCAGCAGGTGCAGGAGAGGACGGGTGTAGTAGCTCAGCTCCAGCAGCAGTTGGAGGAGGCGGTGCAGCGCAGACAGGAGCTTCAGCAGCAGCTGGAAGAGGCGTCACGTCTCAGGAGCCAGAGCGAGGAGCAGCTGACCTCACGGCTTTGTGACGCCGAGGAGGCTCTGTCTCGCCAGGCTGCTCTGCCGCCGCAGGTCAAGGTGAGAGTGTGCTAATGAAGCATTAGTTGTGTCTCATTTCGAAGCCTGCACCGTCCGGAGGTTGCATTTGTCAGCTGCTTATGTCATTAAGGATATCTCACTTAAGAACGTAAACCTACATTATATAAATGACTGTTATGCCATAAATTGCTGTAATTTCTTTCTTACTGTGCATTAGAATGAGATGTATCATTTAAGAAAAATAACCAATGACGTATACGGCTAACAGATATGACCTCCAGAGAATACAGGCTTCGAAATTAGATATTTGAAATAAATTTGAAATGTTTCATTGAAATGCATTCTTGAAGTTCTATTATAGAGGCTTTTTGCAGAAAATTTCTTGTAGATTTGTTTTCTCTTCCTTGCATTTTTTTAAAATTAGTTTTCAAATTTTTAAGTTTTAGTTTTCAAATAAAGCAAAAACTTAAACCAAGCAACAGTATAGCAAATTTAAATTAACCTAAGTAGACACAAAATAATGTTGAAAAAAAATTGTTCCTAATAATAAAAGTAATATAAGGTAGTTAAATCAAAAGAACACAGTGGTGATAACCTAAAACATTTAAAATATATGTATAAAAAATAAAAATTATAGAAAAAGGTACGAGGTGATCGTCTTCCCAAATAGTCTAATAAAGATTTTCCCAAATCATTATACTCTATACGTAATGTTCACCAACTCACTCAGCCAAACATCAAATGTTGGAATTGTGTCCAGTTAATGGTTTTTACTGTATATTTAATCATAGAAATGCAGCCTTTTTGAGCAAAAGAGGCTTCTTAAAAAAAAAAATCTTAATGATTCCAAACTTTTGACTGGTGGTGTAAATAAAGTGTTAGATATTTATTCTTATTAAGAGAAGATTTACAAATTGCCCCAGAATAGCAAACATAGTATCTGGCTTTATTTCCATTTTTTCCTTGTGTATATTGTGTGTGTAGTCACCGCTATTATCACTTCAGACAAATGCATATTCTCCCCACATTTACCATACCAAATACCCTGAGAAGTCACAGGGAGCTTGCTATAAGGAATGCACCAAATATATTGATTCTCTGCCTCTGACCAAAAACAACTTTTCCTAACTAAAGTGATTTAATGCATCTGTTTCTCACTCGTTCTGCAGTATGTGACCAAGACGGTTGAAGTGGAGTCGGCTCAGTGTAAGCAGGCTTTAATGGAGGCTCAGGCCCGCAACCAGGCGCTGCAGGAGCAGCTGAGTGTGCAGAGGCAGCTCCTCAGAGAGCTGGAGCAGCAGCTTCATGAGTCCCAGAGAACCAGCAGTCAGCTCCGCCAGCAGGTACCACACTCACTTCCTTTGTGCAGTCTTTTGAGTGTCCTGAATTAACATGTGGCCAAATGCTGCTCAGATTTGATCCTGTTTGTGGTGACCATAGTGGTCTGTTGATATCTGATCTCATGTCTTCTCAAAGGCCAAGTGGTTAGGTGTAAGTTTAATAGAGTCCTAGGAAATCCTTTTTATTTTTTCACCCAAATTCTGTGTTTTCAGTTTTAAATTGCCTGAATTTTATTTTAATGGTTTAATTAAATTTAAATGAATAAAAAGGACTTTAGCAATTAAATATTTAATTAAAATGTTAACAATAATATTACTCTGAATGCATAAAGCTAACTGTTTAATTAATCTTATAAAATATAACCAAATTAAATTTGAAAAAAAAAATAGTAATTTTGAAAAAATGTAAAGTTTAAGTCAAAACATGAATGAAAAGTGTGTATTGTGTGATTCACTTAAAAATTTAACAAACTCTGTATTGTTGTTACTTTGAGAAGTACATTGTGTTGTTATTTTCATAATTTCAAGATAAATCAAACTTTTATTTTGGCTGATTGTAGTGAAGACCTTTGAGCTTCTTTGTGTATCTGGCAATGGTTTTTATCAACTGAAATAGTGAAATGCTGGTGAAGTGACTCTCAGAGCAGCTCTGGAGATGGAATTTTTGTGCTCATGTCCTCATATAGTAAAACGGCAGATGCTGAAAACTCCATAAGCATCACGCGTGATTCAGTATGTTTAGTAGATGAAACTGCGCCACTCATTCACACAGAATTCAACCCAGAACACACAGATGTCATATTCACATAACAGTCTCTTTGTGCTTTAATATTCACAGACACTAGTCCATATGGTTATTTGATTGAGTATACAGCCCTACTTTTGATTTATTCATCCGAAAAATCATCAACATTCCACATTATACTGTAAATTCCATTTTTATGACTGGACTCCATGATTCTCTGTATGTTTTCTGCATTGTGGAAATCATAGGACCCTAGTTCAAGGTCTCTGTGATGCGGGTGCTGTGGCAGAGCAGGTTAACGGCTCTCTCTCTTCACTTGCGTTGCAGCTGAGGACGGACCGCGGCCGTCTGTATGGTCTGCTCTCCAAGGCGGTGGGTGGGGGTAACGCCGAGGTCACCCACAGGCTCTCCAAGGTCGGCCGGATTACTCTGCAGGGGTCATAGGTCAAAAATGTGTCATGGGTCAGATTCCAACTATGATTATAGGAAGTGGTTTACTGTGAGCAGACTTCTGAGTCTTTGTCACATTTTAAGTGCTAATCAAAAATGTAGATTCCTGTTGGCTCATGCTCATTTTTGACCTATGAAACCCTGAAACTTTGCAGAGTAACTAGCTCACATTCCCTTCAGGGACATAATTTATTCTGCCTGCAGTAGTAAACCCATAACTTACTGTGAAATAGTTGATGTCACCCCCGTTGTGTACTTCATATGTATTGATGGTGCGTGACCCCAGATGCCCTTCCCATGTGTGACCAACAGCCCTCCACCCACCCACAGGTCTTCTTTCACTAAACTAACTGCATTAGATCAGTCTAACTAATGACTCTGGTTAGTAGTTCATGACGTCTTTAATACTGGGTTTGTGTTGTGTCGGTCAGAACTAAAGCCATTTTATTTAAATAAGGTGGAACGCAGGATATCTCTGTGCTCATCTGTGATTTATTTAGCATTGAGATGGAAAGAAGTGGTCAGCTGATATGGTTTTTTGATATATTAGAAAGCGTAATGACCAATGTAACACTGATAAATGATATCACAGATATCAGATGTTTGACTAGTTGTGTAAAAAATGCATGCATAACAATTGCTGCAGTGAAATTAATGTTTAATTTACACAATGTGTTATCGTCACAAATATCTTACACAAAATTAGAAATCAGTGTGTTTGGCCATTCAATCTCTTTCGTTGTAAAAGCTCCTTCATAATACCTTATGTAATTCCTCTTTTAAAACATTTACTATTTGCATAGAACTTATGAGCTCAATGACACAGGCGTCTGTTGACTTCGGGGTCAGATGTGTTGACAGTACTCTCTGTGTGTGTGTGTTAGATCCTGGTGTATGAGGGTGAGATGGAGAGAGCTCAGGGGCAGCTGGAAGCAGAGATGCGGAGTCTGGAGGAGGAGAAGAACAGAGTGATCGAGGAAGCTTTCATCAGAGCCGAGAGCGAGATGAAGTCCGTCCACGAGAACCTAGCAGGTGTGACCACGTGTGTTTGAGTCGAGGCCATGTTTCACCCTCAAATCAAAAAAGAAATAAGTAATAATATTCTTAAACCAAACAAAACCCATTAGGATTTTCGTGACAGTTAGGCATGTTTTCCCCTCATATACTTGATGCAAAAAAAGGTAACACTTTATTTAAGTGTTCTTGTTAAACATATTACACGTAGTAACAGTAAATTATGCACAATTACAACCAATTAACCATAAACCAAATCCTATAATTGTAACAATTAATATTACTCAATACTTATGTGTGTAATTAAATTAAACAAGGACACCTTAAAGTAAAACAACCAGGAAATATGCTTAAAATAAAGTATTTGGCATATCATAGTGCTATTTGTTGTACTGTCTTTTGTATTGCTTTAAAATAAAAAATAAATAAATAGGTAAAATTTAAAAAAAAATTGTTGTTATGCCATATTTTATTAGTCATTTTAATGTAGTACAACAATTGTATTAGTGTAATATTATTTTTTACTGAATAATCTAATTAAAACAAATAAACTTTAAATAGTTTTTCTGTTGTTGCCATTTTTTCTTTTACCTGTTAATGTGGTGAAGCCACAATTTTATATTTAATTATTTTTATTTTTAGATTTTGTATTTATTTACTGCATAAGTTTCTTTTAATCTCAGTAAACTATTAGAAAGGTCTACGATAAAGTGTTGAGAGAAAATTTGACCTTTGTTTTGCCGTATATATCTTATAGTGAACGTATTCATTTTTGTCAGGAAGTGAGAGTGCTTGCATTTAATATGAAATATGATCCCCTTATGCATCCACGGAGAAAAAAACTTCCTCAGGTCTTTTAGTCCAAAGGTGTGCTCATTTGGGTAAAAACGTATGGATTCTTCACCCTAACAAGAATATTGGTAATTTATTTTTTTTAAAAAACCCTTACACAATGAAAAAATTACTGAATTATCATAAATAATGTAATAATACAAAAAAAAAATATTGGTCACACTTTATTTTAAGATCCAATCCTCGCTATTAACAAATTTTAACTATGACTTTTGCCTCAAACTCCTAATTTGCTGCTTATTAATAGTAAGGTAGTTGTTAAGTTTAGGTGTTGGGTAGGATTAGGGATGTAGAATATGGTTATGCAGAATATGTGCTTAATAAGCACTAATAAACCGCTAATATGGTAATAATAGGCATGCTAATAAGCAACTAGTTAATAGTGAGAATTGGTCCCTATCTATAGTGTTACTAAAATATTCAGTTTATGTGTTTTGTATATATTTCTCTTTTGAATGTTGTACAACAGGTGTGCGGATGAACCTCCTGACGCTGCAGCCAGCCCTGAGAACCCTGACCTGTGATTACAACTGTCTGAAGAGACAGGTGCAGGACTTCCCTTACATGCTGGAGAAAGCCATCACTGAGGCAAAGCAGGAGGTGAGAGCAGTGCATACGAGCTCACAAACACATCAGCCTGACCGCAGCTACTCTGCTAAAGCAGTCGTGTTTTTCTGTCTGTGATTATAGATCTGTCAGGTGATTGGAGAGGTGAGCAGTGCAAACCAAGAACTCCTGCGCAAATACAAGCGGGAGATGAACCTGAGGAAGAAATGCCACAACGAACTGGTGCGCCTCAAAGGTGAGACCGCAAAGATTTCTGAGAATTGTGTAGATTGATTCATATTATTTAGTGTGATTCAATGAAATTAGACATTCTAATTATTAAGCTGTTGTTTTTCAGGAAACATTCGTGTGTTGTGCCGAGTACGTCCCGTATGTGCTGGAGAAACAGATGCTGCTGACACCAAAAACATAGTGACCTTTGACCTTGATGATGATGCTGTTCTTTACTTGTCTAATAAGGGCAAGCTTATGACCTTTGAACTTGACAAAGTCTTTCCCACTCAGGCCACTCAGGAGGAGGTTAGTGTCTGAACTAGTTTTCAAATTCGATTGTATTTCCTGCATCAGTTATTATATCACAGTCCCCTCTCTTGTGATTGGACAGGTGTTCCAGGAAGTGCAGTCTCTGGTCACTTCCTGTATTGACGGCTTTAACGTATGCATCTTTGCCTATGGGCAGACTGGATCTGGAAAGACCTATACTATGGAGGTATATCACATGTTCCCAAATTTCACAATTTCTTTTTTTGTCCTTAAAGAAAACCAAGCCCATTAGGACTTTTAAGATTTTTTGCATTGTGACTTTAACACTTATGCATTACTTGTACTTACTATAGTAATTAATAAGAGTAATTTGTTAAATAATATTATTAATATTATAAAATATATTTAAACTGTTTTTATAGTGCATGTTTGCACGTTCATTACTTATATTATTTAATATTATTATTTATATAAATTAATATAATTATTGAATATTTAGATGTTTTTGTTGTACTGTCTTATTTATGCTACTTTATATTACAATTGTAATATATTAAAACCATCATTTATTATTCATTTTAACACAATAACAGTACTTTTTAATTTTGCTCATGATGTCTGTCCCTTTCCAATTTGTGCAATATCTAATAGTTGCATTTGCAGTTTTATTTCAAAAGAAGTCTCTTGCTAAATTAAGGATGCATTTATTTGCTCAAACATAGTAAAACACTAATATTGTAATTATTATAAAATAATATTATTAAAATGTCTTTTCTGTTTGAATATGGATTTTAAAATTTCATTCATTTCTGTGATGCAAAGCTGAATTTTCAGCATCATTACTCCAGTCTTCAGTATCACATGATCCTTCAGAAATCATTCTAATTGTTCTGATTATTTTCAGTGTTGAAAAAATATTTTTGTGGAAACTGATACTTTTTTTTTTTTCAGGTTAATTTGAAATAGATACAGTTTTAGAATTAGTTTTTAACAATAGTGTAGTGTTTTTTTTTTATTTTATTTATATATATATATATTTTTTTTTTTATTTTTTTTTTTTTATTATTATTATTGGTGTAGTTCAGTAACACTGTTAAATGTAATCTTTTAAAAATTTGAAAATGAATATCAATTATTTATACAGTTAAACATTATAATGTTGTGTTACCTACATTTAAACCAATTTTAAATTATTTAAAAAAAAAAAAAAACTGCATAGAATTTTTTGTATCAGCCATTTATCGATTATCAGCCATAACATGTCGTTATGTAATTTTTGTGTCAGTCTCTCATGTCTCTTTGTTTCATGTAGGGTGTCCCTGAAGACCCTGGCATTAACCAGCGTGCTCTGCGGCTGCTCTTCTCTGAAGTGTCTGAGAAAAAGCCCGACTGGGACTACAAGATCACCGTCAGCATGGTGGAAATCTACAATGAGACCCTTCGGTGAGGAAAAACAGACACAAGTAGAGAAATAGTGATGAAATAGAGGGAGAAATAGTGATGTTGATGATGATCAAATGCTCTACAGGAGGGCTTTCAGTGTGACGTGCTCATCACTGCAGCATATTCAGCACTCCTTTATATAATTGTCCCAAAGTCACAGTGAAGTGTGTGTGACCTGCCACAGATTCTGCCGGTCAGCAGTTATGTAAAAACAGATTAAATTTAAAATCTCTCAGGCCATCTGCAAGATATAAACGGATCACACGTCACTCATTTCCCCCTGCACTGTCTGTTCACTCACCCTGTCCCTCACTTTTCCTGTCCTGCCTCCTGCTGTGTTGTGTAACTCAAACAGATGTGCATAGGTTCTGATTCAGCTTGCCTGCGTAATGTTAATCTGTGCCCCACTTTAAGTTTTGTGCATTACTCACCATCAACAGATAAAGCTATTTATTTATTCCTTTGTATTTATCTGATCCCAACAGAAACCTTTTGGGCGACAATCCCAATGAGAAGCTGGATATAAAGATGTGTCCAGACGGCAGCGGACAGCTGTATGTGCCAGGACTCACAGAGTTCACAGTGGAGAGCGTGGAGGACATTAACAAGGTGAAGCTCACAGCATCCATCCAGAGTTATGCTACCTGTCGTCACTTCACACTTTAGAGCCAGCTTCATGAACTTCACAAATGAAACTAATATCACCACCATAGATAAAATATTATTTCATGGAAAAAGCAACAAAAGGTTTCTTGTTAGGCCAGTTTGTCTCGTCTCGTTTTGTTTTGTCTGACCAGACAAGTGAAGCATATCCACAACTACTCTGCTCTGAAAACTGTGGAGAAAAAGTATGTTTTTAATGCTTAAATGTATGAATAAAATGCTAGCGGGAAATGTATGTTTTTGGAATTTTTCAGTACCGACTGGTACCGAAGTTAGTACTTTTGACAACACTAAAATACACAAATTTCTAAAGGCCTCTATCTGATTGATAGTTCATTTTTTGCAAGTAAAAGTCTTTAGTATAATTGTAAAAATGTCCCACTTTAGGTTGTCTTTTTGTTGTGAAAATAATTTTTATAAACTACAGTAAGCATAATTTCGATGTTGTTAGTAATATTTCAAGATGAACTCTTACTGGACTGAAGCTACTTTTGTTTACTTTATTATCCATACATCATTTGGTTTAGAGAAATCATGTTAAAATCTGAGCATCAAACATGATACATCAGGCTTTTGAGGAACTTTTCCAAAAATGTCAAAATATTTATTTTTCAGATTTTTATTTCAAATTTTACAGGGTTAAGGTATCCTTGTTACAGTGTAATTATACAATGAAGTACTGTGTAATATCAATTAACAACATGTACTTACTATAAGGTTAGGATTATGGTCTGGTTAGATTAGTTGCTTGTAATTATGCATAATTTGCTGTAATTATTGAAGTATGACAAGGACACTCATACAAAGGGGTGGTATATATATATATATATATATATATATATATATATATATATATATATATATATATATATATATATATATATATATATATATATATATATATATATAAAATTAAAAATAACTCAATTTCTACTGTTATTTAGTATTGTGTGAATTCCTAATTCGAAATTCAATAATCAGTGTTCCAATGCAAGGTCTGTCATATTGAAGAGCACCAAGCCATTTCAGTTCAATTCATTATTTGTAACCATTGACCTTTGACCCTGCAGGTGTTTGACCTGGGTCACATGAACAGGGCGACAGCGTGCACTAATCTAAACGAGCACAGCTCTCGCTCTCACGCTCTCCTTATCGTCACAGTGGCGGGTTTCAACTCTTCAACGGGCCACCGGACCTCAGGTACACACGCTGTTCATTTAAACTGTAAATAACTAAAATGCAAATCTGAAACCATCCCTTTTGTCCTCATTTTTGCAGGTAAGCTCAATCTGGTGGATCTGGCTGGTTCTGAACGGATCGCCAAATCCGGTGCCGAGGGCAGCCGTCTGCGTGAGGCTCAGTGTATCAACAAATCGCTGTCGGCGCTGGGTGACGTCATCAACGCCCTGCGCTCCAAACACTCGCACGTGCCCTTCAGGAACTCCCGCCTCACGTACCTGCTGCAGGACTCACTCAGTGGAGACAGCAAGACCCTCATGATGGTGCAGGTGTGTGAGCGCTCTCTGGATCACTGGGTCAGCAGGGTTATAATGGAGAGAGGCTTACTTTAAACCTCGACACATTTTGAGTGGATTATAATGGTTTAGGGGATAAAGACTGTACTTGGTACAGCATGAGCAGACCAGGTATTTTAAGCAGTTTATGCACACGCTCTCCTGTTGTTTCATGGTAATTGCCACAGAAATCACCTCAAATGCAACAAAGTCTGTTGTATTAAAGGGGAAATGAAATCAAAGTACATTTAATTTCCTAATAAATGTTCCTGGTCATTTTATGCACAATTTACCAATAGCTACATTCACGGCATGTCGAAGTTACCATAATTACTAGATGACAACCTGGGATGTTCTACTCAGAATTATGCATTTCTCTTTCTAAAATTAATTATGTAATCTGAGCAATCAATAGACAAAACCACACTACAAAAAGTAACTGTCTTGCAAATGCTTTATTAATAAATGTATATTTATTTAGTGATACATTAGTATTTCAACTCTATGCTCGCTACGTTAAACTGTATTGTATGTCTTAATTTTGTATTATTAAGACATTGACAATAACCAAATATAGGTATTATGGTCACAATTTATTTTAAGGTCCAATTCTCGCTATTAACAAACAATTAACTACAACTTTTGCCTCAGTAAACTTCTAATTTGCTGCTTATTAATAGTCAGTAAGGTAGTTGTTAAGTTTAGGTATTGCGTAGGATTAGGGATGTAGAATATGGTTATGAAGAATGTGTGTTTTATAAGCACTAATGAACAGCCAATATATTAATAATAGGCATGCTAATAAGCAACTAGTTAATAGCAAGAATTGGTCCCTAAACTAAAGTGTTACCGGTATTATTGCTTTTTCGGATTCTCATAATTACAGTGATTCTGACATAAACACACCTCCATTGTTTTGTTGTTTTTTTGTTTTTTTGTTTGTGTTTGTTTTTAAACTTTGTGATACTGTGATTTGAGAGTTAAACATTTATAAGAATCATTAATGGAATCATAATTAAGTGAATTCTGAATTAGAATTCTGAAAAAAAAAATCTAATGTTGAAATCAAGGCCAAATGAGCAGAGAAAAATTATATTAACCATGATTTGATATTATGGCTTACTGTACACACTACAGGTACATAAAGCCTGCATTATATAGATTATAAAAGTGAAACACTTTGTTTGCTGCATCATGTTAGTTTAGTTTGCAGTTTAACATTCCCTCTGATGCTGTTTCTCACAACTCTGAGATAAACTGAGGTTCTTCTGTCTGTATCTCAGGTGTCTCCTCTAGAGAGTAATGTCAGTGAGTCGGTTTGTTCTCTGAAGTTCGCTCAGCGTGTTCGTACTGTTGAGATCGGGCCCTCGTCTTCCTCACGCCGCCAAGCAGAGAACTCCTCAACATCCTCTTCTCCAACTCATGACAGCGTGGAGGTACACCATCACAAACACACACATCCTCGCGTGTTCATGTCTAAGAACAACGTCTTTGAGATTGGTCCTCCTGCAGTGGCCTCACTTATTAATACACTATCAATACACTCATTGTTCCTTTTCCTCTCCTCCTGTTCATATTTTATAATGTGATTTGTGTGTGATAAAATTAGACAAATTTATTTAGAATATATAGCTGTGGTTCTCACATAGGCAATGCAAATTTAAACCCAGTATTTTGTTGTCTAAATAAGTGACAAATGTAGGGCCCAATAATAACAGTAAACCTCTGTCATACAACACTTTGTTAGAAATTTTTATTTTTTGGTATATTTTAATAGTTTTACATTTTATGCTGTTTTTTTGGGTGATAACTGTATATTATATTTTGATAATTGTGTATAATATATTATAAAACCAGAACTTAATTTGACATGCTTTCTGGGTATTAATATTTAATTAAATCATTAAAACAGAATCCAAAAAAAAATTAAACTTAAAAAAAAAAAAAAAAATGAAAAAATAAAATGGATTTCATAAGGCCCTAATACGTATTTTTGTTAACTTTTTAATAAATTGTATAAGTTTCATGATTTCAATTAATTAGACATGCTTTTTAATTATTACAGTTTAATTATTACAATTGAACTTTTAATAAATTGTTAAATTGTGTAACAAAAAATGAACAAAAATTATAAAA
This sequence comes from Spinibarbus caldwelli, assembly GCA_039654775.1. Classification (NCBI taxonomy): domain Eukaryota; kingdom Metazoa; phylum Chordata; class Actinopteri; order Cypriniformes; family Cyprinidae; genus Spinibarbus; species Spinibarbus caldwelli. Next base: position 27,383,791 of record CM077239.1, read on the forward strand.
TAATTTAAAAATTATAAAATATAAAATAATTTGGGGAAAAAAATAAAACTTTTCATTGGGTGCTACAAATGCAGGTCAACATTACAAAATAATCTCTTTTCCTCATGTAGCTGGATTCTCCTCCCGTGACCCCTGTGCCGCTCCCCATCTCAAGGGCCAGCAGCGCAGGTTCAACCCTCTCCTCCAACTCTAAAACCCCCACAACCCGACGGAGGTCCCACAGTCAGCTGTCCACAGGTGAGCAGAGAGAAAAACACCTACAATTTAACTTTAAAACCAACGGTCACATGACACAGAAATACCTGCTTATATAAGACTCTGTAAATAATCTGATATAATAATCCATTAATCTCATAAACACAGCCTTGATAATCATAGCATCTGACAGAGCATTGAGTACAGGTTACACTATGTGAAGGGGACGTCTGGTCTTTGCATTGTGACGCTGTAATTGGTTGGTTTCCAGATAGACAGGTAGACAGAAGCAGCCCGTTGGTTGGGGACGGTGGGCAGGTAGGTGGGGTTTTATATGGTTGGTCGCTTGGCATGAACCGCTCAGCATGGCATGGTGCCCCACGTGTCACCTCGTCAACGCCCACCCATCTAACACAGCGCCTTTAACCCCAGGAAGCTTCGTGTGTTTGTGTGAGAGTGTGTGTAAATTGGGATCAGCTGCTGTTTTGTTCTTGTCTTTTTAGTTTTGTTTGGCCTGTTCAAGCTTACTGTATTTGTCCAATTGATTTATATTCGTTGTCTTGTGTTTTTTGCAACTGTGCACTATATTCACTATTTGTCTGTGTTAAGTGTGTGTGTGTGTGAGAGAGAGAGTGAGTCGTGAAAACAGTTTTGATGTTATGTCTTCACCTACAGCTCTGCTTTTGATTGGCTGGGCTGCACTGTGGTGGTGACAGAATAATGTTTATTTTTGTGACAAATGTGATTTCATTGTCATGTGAGGATAAGTGCATTCAATACTATTTACAGTAGCTCTGTTCTAAAATCCAGTGAGCTGTTTTCTAATAAGACGACACATTTGGTGCGAAAAATTCAGTGCGATAAACAATAATTTGAATAAACTGCTGTTAATGCATCTGTTCAGACTATTATAAACATTATTTTTCACTGAGAGGTGTTCTAGTCTCTTTTCCATCACAATGCGAAAAAAACTGGCCAACCATTAGGATTTGCACTTTTGCTTGCCACACTCACGATTAACTCTTTCCCTACCAGACACGTAATTTTCCAGTTTCCGTGTTTTCACTCTTATACACTCGGGGGCGCTATTATGCATCTCCTGAATGAGTCCAGAATCACTCGATCAAAAACACAGGCGAGGAAGATGCGAACATCAACAATAAACAGCATATAAATGAAAACTGCCTAATGCTACTGAGTGAAATGTCAATCCAGGAAGTGTCAAAGGACTGTGCAAGCTTTGGGAGTGCTGACGGAGGTGATCTACTGCATCTATGCTTTGATCATCATACTGAATATGATTCAGATGTAGTATCTGATAAAAACATGATTTTCTCAGTTTTTTTGCTCAGAATGTTGCAGTTTTTATGAAACTTACCTACATTCAAGTGTTGATAAAGAATGCTTGAAGCTTTTTTTTTATTATTATTTTTAAAGTAGAGGCTCTATTCTTAATTTCAAAGTATTGAATGTTCATATATTCATGCAACAAAATATTCTGGGGGGCATGAAATTTTAGTGAAAATTATCAAAAATTCTGGCGGTGGCTGGCAACCTTTTTCAAAAATGCTGACGGGGAAAGAGTTAAGTAACATTTCAAATCAGCAACAATACTGAACTGCACTGCTCCATAAGTGGTGTTTATGCTTATGCTTAAATAGCATTAAAAAATATTTTGGGACATTTCAGCTAGTGTATGCGTGCAGTCCTAAGTGTGCATCTTACATAGTGTCTACAAAGGATGCGAGTGGTGCAATGCGACACGACTAAAGACAATAAAGCCACTTTAACACTACCTCCAACAAACGACAAGCGAGACTATGGAGACTAGTACGGGAGCTGTGAGGAGTGTCAACCATTTCTGTATGCGGAAACTATTCAGAACTGTTAGCGTTAGGTGAGAATTACCACTATTTTCACACTAAAATGTATAAAATTATTTACATTCAACATAAACATACAATTACACAAGTGACTGATTTGGAACAATAGCAATCACACTTATAATTAATTTGTATGTTATCATGTTGCTAACATGTTCCTGTTCACACCATCATGAATGTTCAGAATGAAAATTCGGTCAGCTTTTTGCATGTGATTTGTGTTTTCAGACCAATGTAGTTTCACTCACTGACAGTAGGTGGCATTTATGGGACAGCAGAAATACATTTGTGCACAAAGCAGAACTGCGCAAAAATACAAGAGTACAGAGAAAGAGACTCTGTTCCGGATTCTTCCTCGGCTATTCACTGTCGCTTAGCAAAATACACTGTTCATTAGCGCCAACAGTTTTAGTTTTATCTAACAACATCGGCTCTGAGCATGTGAGCAAAACCCCAAATCTTACTGGTTTGCCAGTTTTCTTCACAATGCAATGGAAAAGAGATTTGAATGCGTCACTGTTTAAAAAAAAAAAAAAAAAAAAAAAGTCAGTGACTGTATGGAGTCATTAACAGTAATTCTTTCAAACAATGTTTATCGCGCAGAATTTTCACACCGAATATTCATCTTGGTGTGAACAGCAATCTTAGATCCTCTGTAAAGGATACATGTGAAGCTGCCTTTAAAATCGGGCCAAAACATGTTATTTTATCTGGCGGCATAATTAGGTTGAGTTTATGTAGAAATAATCTATCTATGATGCTTTAAAATGTCACCCATGTAGGCAGTTTACTTGGTTTCTCAGCAGAGCGAGTGTTTCTCGTGAGGAATGAGTAACAAAATGACTAACTAAACCCCCCTGGAGTCTAAACCGTAAGATGGGAGCTATCCAGAGCTCGAAATGTGGTTAAAAAAAAAAAAATAGTACGCAGAAATTGCAGTAAGATAGTAAGTGAAATCTAAATAAAAGATTCTTTTTCTGTTGTGTGCTTTCCATAGCAAAAATGTGCTTTTCAAGTCCAGCATTTCCTGTAAACTGGAAAAGCTTATTGAATGTCATGATTGTGTATGTAATTCCCACTCTTTTATCTTCATTTATAGGACGAATGAAATTGACGGCGTGAGGAACACCTCAAAGAGGGTCCATCCTCCAAACCTCTCGACCTATCAGCTCCTTTCTTGAACGAACCAATGAAAGACCTTGCTTGCTGCAGGGGAGGAGCTTAACCGGCCAATCAGGGTTGATGTTGGGAAAGATGATGACTGAAGTGACGTTCTTTTTGATCGGAACGACCGACATAATTTTACGATGCCGATATGTGATTGAAAACGATCAACACTCCCGCTGACCTCTCGACAACACCTGCTGCCTCAGGACGAGAAGACCCTTCTGATATGGCAAAGTATTTCTGGCCAATAATGCACTTTAGTCTAGTCTAGGCTGTCATTTGTAATGTCAATGTTACGTAAATGCAATTGATTTCTAGAAGCTTGAATGTACGTGTATGTATATATTCGTGTGTCTGAGCAAGATTTTAATTTCTATTCCTTGGTCTTGAAGAGATCTTGCTTTTCTTTCTCTTTTTTTCTGCAACAACAAGTAAAAATGTCACACCCCATAAGCTTTAAACAACTCTGTTTTTCATAGTGGCAATAAGAAATGATGCAAATGTTCAAATCTCAGTAGCATTTCATCTTTTTGTATATAGAAACTTGAAGGCCATTAAAAGCCCGGACCGTCTTCCTGATGCATGCATGCGTTCAGTGCTCATTCATTTTAGGACAATCATTAACAGTTTTTGTGCAGTGAAGTCAAACCATGATGGTATACAGTGTTTGCTTAACAGGACGAGGACTAGATCTGTATATAGAGATGCATTCTGTGTGACCCCACACTGAGACAACAGTACAAACATTCGTCTGGAATGGTTTCTGGGGTCTTGCTTGCTTGTATTCACATTGGTGTACCTAACCCTAACCCTAACCCTATGCAGTTTTGTTTTTGTACACTATTTTTAATAAATGCTCCAAACCAAACTTTGGGAGAAATTATTCAAATTTTGCTCATGTAAATTTAATATTTGTTAGTTTAATAAAAGGATTCCATATGAGAGCTCATATTATAGATTTATGTTGGACATATGTTTGTGATTTTTTTTTTTTTTTTTTTTTTTTTTTTTTTTTTTTTTTTTATGGTCTCTTTCTCTTTTCTAGTGAGGTGTTCCTTTTTAACACACACATACATACACACACACATATATATACAGTGGTGTGAAAAATTGTTGGCCCCCTTCCTGATTTTTTATTTTTTTGCATGTTTGTCACACTTTAATGTTTCAGATCATCAAACAAATTTAAACATAACTGTGGTTTATCACACCTGAGTTCAGTTTCTCTAGCCACACCCAGGCTTGATTACTGCCACACCTGTTCACAATCAAGAAATCACTTAAATAGAACCTGCCTGACAAAGTGAAGTAGACCAAAAGATCCTCAAAAGCTACACATCATGTTGAGATCCAAAGAAATTCAGGAACAAATGAGAAAGAAAGTAATTAAGATCTATCAGTCTGGAAAAGGTTATAAAGCCATTTCTAAAGCTTTGGTACTCCAGCAAACCACAGTGAGAGCCATTATCCACAAATGGTGATAACATGGAACAATGGTGAACCTTCCCAGGAGTGGCCAGCCGACCAAAATTACCCCAACAGCGCAGCGATGACTCATCCAAGAGGTCACAAAAGACCCCAGAACAACATCCAAAGAACTGCAGGCCTCACTTGCCTCAGTTAAGGTCAGTGTTCATGACTCCACCATAAGAAAGAGACTGGGCAAAAATGGCCTGCATGGCAGAGTTCCAAGACGAAAACCGCTGCTGAGCAAAAAGAACATAAAGGCTCGTCTCAGTTTTGCCAGAAAACATCTTGATGATCCCCAAGACTTTTGGGAAAATACTCTGTGGACTGACGAGACAAAAGTTGAACTTTTTGGAAGGTGTGTGTCCCATTACATCTGGCATAAAAATAACACAGCATTTCAGAAAAAGAACATCATACCAACAGTAAAATGTGGTGGTAGTGTGATGGTCTGGGGCTGTTTTGCTGCTTCAGGACCTGGAAGACTTGCTGTGATAAATGGAACCATGAATTCTGCTGTCTACCAAAAAATCCTGAAGGACAATGTGTTTGTGACCTCAAGCTGAAGCAAACTTGGGTTCTGCAGCAGGACAATGATCCAAAACACACCAGCAAGTCCACCTCTGAACGGCTGAAGAAAAACAAAATGAAGACTTTGGAGTGGCCTAGTCAAAGTCCTGACCTGAATCCTATTGAGATGCTGTGGCATGACCTTAAAAAGGTGGTTCATGCTCGAAAACCCTCCAATGTGGCTGAATTACAACAATTCTGCAAAGATGAGCGGGCCAAAATTCCTCCACAGCGCTGTAACAGACTCATTGCAAGTTATCGCAAACGCTTGATTGCAGTTGTTGCTGCTAAGGGTGGCCCAACCAGTTATTAGGTTTAGGGGGCAATCACTTTTTCACACAGGGCCATGTGGGTTTGGATTTTGTTTTCCCTTCATAATAAAAAACTTCATTTAAAAACTGCATGTTGTGTTTACTTATCTTTGATTAATATTTAAATTTGTTTGATGATCTGAAACATTAAAGTGAGACAAACATGCAAAAAAATAAAAAATCAGGAAGGGGGCCAACAATTTTTCACACCACTGTATATATAGAGTAAAACAATCCATTTCCTGAGAATTTAGAATGTAGTTTATTATAAAAGGCATTTTAAAGGGGTCCTATTAAGCTCTTTTACAAAGTCTTGATATCGTTTTAGGGGTGTACTAGAACATGCTCTCATGTTTGGTGGTTCGAAAATCGCATTATTTTTCACATAATTTACATTATTACAATACCATTCTCCCCAGTCTGGCACAGACGGCTCGATTAGTTCCGGGTTTGATGAAGGCCCGCCTTCCGAAAAATGAAATGTGTTGTGATTGGTTAGCTGTCCCAGTGCGTTGTGATTGGTGAACAGCTAGGCAGAATGACTAAAAGCAAATTCATTCTCTGCCAGCAGGAGGTGCTGTTGGAGCGGGAGAGAGCGAGGTTTCCCCGGTAACGCTGTACACAAAGCAGAGCTCCGCTCACAAACACTGCTTTATCAGATATTACATGCAAGATGAAATGAAAATGACATCCAAAAATTTCTGAAGACAGTTGGTTTCCATCAGAAATACAGTGATATAAAAACACCAGCACCGGGTTTCGATTTTGAATCATGCATTCGAATTTCCGGAGGCGGGATTTATTTTAATGATGTTCTAATGGGCCAATTTGTGACGTCACAGGAAAACAACTTTGTAGTCCAAACGAGCTGTTCGTTGTAGTTCTTGAAAAGGGATTTTTTAAAAACAAAATATCTCCCTTTGGAGTGGACTTTGAGATTTGTAAATTTGTAGATCTTTTTATGCCCAAACATACACACTACACACTGATTAAAATTCAAAAAGTGAAAAAGCATAATAGGACCCCTTTAAGAAAGACTGTTGTCACTTAACAAATAATATATACAAAGGCATTACAGTGCATATGATTTTTACACTACCCATTTCTCACACACCAATGATTTATTTTCCAAATTCAGAAATGAAAGTGTCCCAGCACATCTTGCCATTTTAAAAAATACAAGTATACCCAGTGCAATCAACTGTCCATAAATGTAAAAAAAATAACTATTACAAATGGAAAAGTTCTTATTTACAAAATGAGATGACCCAAAATGATGCAGACATATTCTTCAGCAAATGGCAGTGTTCCATGTCAAATACAAGAAGGCACACTTCAACAAAACTCCATATTTATATGCAATCGCACCATTTTCACTTATAGGGATGCTGGGAAAAATGTGCGTTTTGCTGTGACTTCATGTTATCAGATCAGCAGTGCAGTTCACTGACTGACAGGTCTTGACTGTTGAGAGTATCTCAGAGTGTGTGTGTGTGTGTGTGTGTGTGTTCATATATACAGTGTCTCAAACAGCAGACTGGAGTTTGCTCATGTTTCTCTGATGCATACTGTGATGTCTGACCAGCTCATCTGAGCGGGCAAACTTCTTCTGACAGCTGGACCAGCGGCACGTAAATGGCTTCTCACCTGAAAACCACGAGAGAGGAAACACACAAACACATTTCATTGATGTGCTGTTATAAAATCAACGCATATGCAACAAATGGTGTTTGAGAAGTCTGAAAAAAGGCTTACGCACTTGTTTTACCTGTATGAGTCCGAGTGTGGGTCTTAAGATGGTCTGAGCGTGAAAACTTTCTTTGACATGTCTCACACTGAAAGGGTTTGACGCCTACAGGAGCAAAGTAGGAGACAGAGAGACAGACAGCTGTGGTGGGCTTCACATACTTTACACAACTGATAGATTAATGACAGCTGGAATTAGTGGATGGGGAAATCTCATTCAATAGCATCTGATTGGACAATAGTTTGGATATATGCCTCTGAACGCAAGAAGTGTTGCCAATATTTCTGGTCTGTTTTTCCACAAGAGAAAGACTTTCAATGCTAAATGCGTATAATTTATGTAACGTTTAAGATTAAACTATACTTGAAAGGTAAAGGTTCCAAACGTTTTTTCGTGATGTCATAAAAGTACCATTTTTAGTTTCTGAAAAAACTTTCAATGAACAATTCTTAAAAGAAGCATTTTTTCTTAGTGTGAGGAACATTTTAATAATTTAAAGAACCCTTTTCCATTATAAAGAAACTTTTGTGGAATCAAAAGTTCCCATGGATGTTAAAGATTCTTCATGGAACCATAGATGCCAATAAAGAACCTTTATTGTTAAGAGTGCAAAATATTAATGACCTCAACGCCAGGGGACTCCTATATTTCTGTTCTGGAGGGATTTGAAGAGACGTGTCTAACCTGTGTGTCTGCGCTGGTGTCTCTTGAGTTGGTCAGATCTGGAAAACCTGTGGCCGCAGCCTGTGTAGTCGCACTGATAGGGCTTCTCACCTGTGTGTGACAGAAAACAGCATCAGTCCATAAATTATAATATGTGTTAGAGGACTGATGTATAAACTTGAGTGTAGTCTCTGCCATTAACATGAAGCTTCCACAAGGGGGCAGCGTTTGAATTGAGCGTTTATTTTGTTGTTATGCTCTGAGTGTCATAAATCATAGATTTATCTGTAAAACTGTACATGCCATGAGGTCACAAATTACTCACTCCAGATGTTTCTTAGTAATTCTGGTGATTCTTGTGCAACTGAGAGGAGGCCCTTATAAATCCCTTATAAATAACCCTTATAAATAATTTACTATGGTAACATTATTTCCACCAAAATATAACAGTCATCAAAAAAACAAAAACAAAAAAAAAAGGAGCCTTTTACACAGTTTGAAGGAGATCCCATATTTTTCTATTATTTTTTTATTATAATATTATAATCAAAACTATGGACACCGTGGTTTTCTGTGGTAAAAATACAGTTAATTTTATATAAAATTTCCAGCAATGAACATTTACATTTATTCATTTAACAGACGCTTTTATCCAAAGCAATTTACAATGCAGTTTCTGTCTTATAATTAACTCTAATAATAATGATAATAGAAATAGATATGTTTCTGTGCGAATGAAAAACATTTCAGTAGCACTTTATAATCAAGTCCCATTAGTTACTAACATTAGTTAGTGCTTTAACTAACAGTGAGCAATACGTTACAGTATTTATTGATCTTTGTTATCATTAGTTATTACAAATTCTGCTGATCATTATTACTTCATGCAGTCTACTAATGTTAACAAATGGAAGTTTATAGTAAAGTAAAATCACCATCTGTGATAAAAATAAATTACATAAAATTAATATTACATACAATTTCCAGCAATGCATAATTTACATTTATTCATTTAGCAGATGTTTTTATCCAAAGTGTTTTACAGTAGAGTTTCTGTCTTCTAATTAATTGTAATAATAACAAGAAATATATCCGTTTTTTGTGAATGAAAACATTTTTGGTAACAATTTACAATAAGATTCCATTAGCTGATGTTAGTTAACTCACCACAAGCTATATATTCGTTACTGTATTTATTAATCTTTGTTATCATTAGTATGCTCAGATCCATTAAATAATATTAACAGAGTGACCCCATGTTTACTTTTAGAGGTGTGTGTGTGTGTGTGTGTGTGTGTGTGTGTGTGTGTGTGTGTGTGTGTGTGTGTGTGTGTGTGTGTGTGTGTTTTGATTCATGGTTGTGAATAATGGTTGTTATGAGACTCACTCTTTCACTAGAATAAAGTCAGACATTCCTGAGAGCTGGAATTCAAGTGTCAAGGGACCTGATCTCATGAATTTATGTTTTTGAGTGATGGAGAAATTTTCACATCTTCTAATTTAATTCTCTGCCATCAGTTTCTCTTATTGGAAGTCTGAACAAATAGATTCAAGTATGTCTTATGACTTTGTTATGCATGTTGCATAACACTGTAAATCTTACCTGCTGCTTTTTAAGAGAAAAAGATCTCAATCTGGACTATTAAAGCAGTTTAGATTGTTTGTGACCCTAAAGTGAAACAGGAATCTTTTTTTTTTTTTTTTTTTTTGTATCGTCTGCATATGGTGGCATCTCACCTGTGTGTTTCCTGTCGTGCATCTGCAGGTGGGACAGTTTGAAGTATCTCTTACTGCAGCCGGGGTAAGAACACATGAAAGGCCGTTTCTCACTGCTCTCTGATGATTTAATGGAGGGAGTGATGCCTGGTACTCTCCGCACATCCTGGAGAGAAAAAAAAAAAAAAAAAAACAGAATAATTGGCAATCAACAAACTCTATTTGACAATTCTGCTGCACTTCTGAGCCTTTGTTTGTTTTAACTTGTGCATTACCAAACCCCGGATGAGTTCTGCATCTGAACAAACCCCTCTTATCTTGTGGCCTGTTAAATATCAATTTAGCTTTTAAAAACCTTTAGAGGAAAGCTTTAAACTAAAGATATAAACATACATACATGCACACTATTCTCTGGACAGTATCAGCTTTCTCAGGCTCTGATGGATGTTGATTCAGGCCAAACACACACTACAGACTGAAGCAGTGTGGGACTGTCCTCTGATACACCTCGCCTGCTCCGAACTTGTACACATGTAAAGCTCTCCTGATCTACTTTCCATTTAACAGGCCTGAATAATCAAGCACACACTTTTACTTTAAACGTCACGCTTGAGGTGAGGACAGTGTGCTGGCTTTCCTGGCCTTAGCAGAGCTGCAGAGAGGGAAGTGTGTATGACCTTGAGCTGAACATGAGTGTAACATCAGAATGAGTGAGTGTTTAGAGGATATTTATCCATTAGAGGCGTTAGACTTTTTAACAACTTTCATTAAAAATAATAATCAATATTAATAATCCATTATTACACACTGTGCATATGTTCAAACGTCTGGAGTCAGTAAGATTTTGTAAAAGAAATGAATAACTTTATTCTGCAAGGATGCATTAAATTAAAAGTGACAGTAAAAACATTCATAATGTTACAAAGTATTTCAAATTAATTTAAATTTAATATATTTAAAGAATCTTGAAAAAAAAATTCCACAAAAATATTAAACAGCACAACTTTCAACACTGATATTAATAATCAAAAATGTTTCTTGAGCAGCAAATCAGCATGTTAGAATGATTTCTGAAGGATCATGTGACACTGAAGACTGGAGCAATGATGCTGAAAATTCAGCTTTTATCACAGAAATAAATTACATTTTACTGTACATTCAAATAGAAAACAGTTATTTTAAATTGTAATAATAAATAAACCTTAATTAACTTATTATATAATTATTAAATTATACAGTGAGTCTGTATTTTTGATCAGTGTATATAATGTAGTTATATAAATAAGTGGAAGAGAATTGTTGAATAAAGTCGTTATTTTTGTCTTCTTTGCACACAAAGTGCTCTCATAGCTTTGTAAAATTATGCTTGAAGCGCTGATGTCACATGGACAGTTTTAACGATGTCATTACTACCTTTCTGGGCCTTGAATATGGTAGTTCGCTTGCTGTCTTTGGAGGGTCAGAAAGCTCTCAGATTTCATCAAAAATATCTTAATTTGTGTTCTGAAGATGAACAAAGGTCTAACGGGTTTGGAATGACATGAAGGTGAGAAATTAATGACAGAATTTTAATTTTTGGGTGAACTATTCCTTTAATTACAACACACTTCATGGTTATATTATTGTGAGAATCCAATATGTGTGTGTGCGCAACTGGATATGTGTATAAGTTTGAGTGTGTGTGTGTGTGTGTGTGTGTGTGTGTATGTGTTTTGTGATCACCCACCTGTACTCCTCTGAAGAGACCATGTGTGTGTATGTGATACTGAGTGTACACCAGCGGAGCTCCTGCAGACGCTTCGGCCTCATAACCATCACTGTGACTGGACACAAATCCAAAGACAGAGAGCAGATAAAACAAAGCCACTCACAGACAGCAGAGAGAGAGAGCTGACATATTATCCAGTGCGACATATAAATATGACCCTATAACCAATAAAATTCTCAGAAAAGACCATGTCTTAACATGTCTTATTAGCTCTGTTATATATGAATCAGCTTTTCCTCCTTATTAACAAAAGGATGTTGTTATATCCAAAAACAACTGTGTAAAACAGCCTCGACTGTCATAAATGATAGTTAGTCTGGAGGGGGATTTGTAGTGTGGGCAGTAACGGATGAGCAACTGAAGACCTATAAAGCTTTTTCTTTGTACGACTCACTTCACATCTCAGACTACACAATCAGCCACTGCTGGTCCAGTCCTCCCACAGCCCAACCATTCATCCGTTCAGTAGATAAACACCCTGTTGTCATGGCATTGGGGATGAGGAAGGTGGATACCAAATCTTTTATCTGGACAGCCGGCATAAATATTCTGTCCAGCGTCCCAGTCACCTACTCATCTGTCTATAGACAAGCACACATTCACTCAATCACTACAGAACAACACAAAATCCCCACAATGCTGTGGGACTTTCCCCTCTGCCCTTCAGCTAGTCTACATCTCTTCATTTCAACATCTCTCTGTCTCTCTCACACAAAAAAAACATGTTTCCCTGGACTGCCCCTTCAACACATCCAAGGTCAGACACTCTATCTGGGTTGGACTGGTTGACTGAGCAGGATCCATTCCTATCTCCTCTGCTGTCACCACAGCATGATTCATGCTCCTACTTCAATCTGTACTTTTGTTTCAAAGTGCTGTGCCACATCAGAGGACAGTGAGGCCTACCTTCAAAACAGACACTAATTAGAATAGGGCACTGGACGGCAGAGAAGATGAAAAGAGAGGTGAGGGAGATGGAAAAAATAACGTGGGCTGTCTTTCTGTCCTTCTTAAGGAAAGGAAAGTTTTGTAAAGGACAAGACAGAACAGATAGGAAAGGAAAGGAAAGGAAAGGAAAGGAAAGGAAAGGAAAGGAATTCAAATAATTTGGGATTATTTTTAAAGCACAGGTGTTGATATGAGAGAGAGAGTCTGTACCTCTTTATGCTGGGTGTCAGTGAGCTGACGGGATTCCAGGTAACACATTCCAACTGAGACGTCATTTGATAGAGATTATCACTGCCAGGACAAAAGACATAAATTATAGTCATGTGACCTTACTTTCACTGCTCATCTTCTCAAGAAGCACAACGTTTTTAAAAAGGGAAGAAGCACATCAAAAATAGGAAGAAAAATGCAAAAGACAGAAAGAAATTGAGACTTTTGTTTTTGAAGTCAATATTTTTTCATGCAGTGTTATATTTCTGGTTCCTAGACTGATTAGAAGTGCAGATCGTCAGCATTACGGTGTGCTGATCACCAATGATTCATAATGGTTTTCTAGGAAAGCAGCAAAACCGGAGGCTTGTTTGGCACTGTGGAAACACACATTGCTGCATTTCACCACATGTTGTGAAGTGTTGTATCTCAGCGAGCTCTCACGTGGTTCTGGCTGGCGAGACGAGTGCCTGGCTCAGTCATGTAATAGTGTGATGTCACAGACATTTCTGGGTATTGTGGAAAGGATTTGGGGAAATAATCTTGACTCATATGCTGTCTGTCCCTTTTCTGTGGGCTGAAGTAGCAGTTTTTGAAGGTCAGCCAGTTTTTTTTGGGTACAAAACATATCAAAATACACTATTATTTATCATTATTTTACAATAATAATGATAATTGAATAATAGTTGTTGTATAAATAATAGTTATAACTAAATAATAGTTGTAAATAATAGTTGTAACTATTTAGTTAATTATTTCTAGTTAAATAATATAATATAATATAATATAATATAATATAATATAATATAATATAATATAATATAATATAATATAATATAATATAATATAATATAATATAATTATTGGAAAATAAAGAAGTTGGTGTTGGTGTTTCATTATTACTTTATAATTGGTTGCCACATTGCTTTCCAATAAATTGCTTTCCATTACAGCTCATACCAGTGTTTCAAAATGCAAGAGACCGTTTCTAGGCCAACACTGATGAAAATAAGGTGGAATTTCCCTTTTCTCTCCCCTCTAATCTTACTTTATTGGCAAGAAAAGGAGGTTTGTGATGATACCGGAACACATTGCAACAGTACCAGGTTGATGCAAGTGAGTGACTTTGTTTGAGTGAGCGTATTTTCTTGATGGTTTCCAAAGGTCCTGACAGCAAGAGGAATAGCGGGGATGCTGCGATCACATTTTATCAAAACTGGATGCCTTATTTTGGGTTCTGTGATCTCCTTTTTCTCTAAACAACATGAGAGCAGTATTTAAAGAATGCACAATGAGAGTCACTAATCATAAGCTAAATTTCTCTTTTAACTGCTTCTTCGTCACCTTTGTTAAGGAATATTTTATCCCAAAATGAATATCTTCATTAATTTATTGGTCCATACAATGCACGTGCTATATTAAAAATCTTGTGATGTACACCTGAAATGTATGTACCATACTTTTATTTAGCAAAGATGCATTAAATTGATCAAAAGTGACAGTAAATATATGTATAATGTCACAAAAAGTTCATTTGAAAAAAATGCTGTTCGATTGAACTTATATATCATTGCTTTCACAATATATATATAATCATTTTCACAAAAATATTAAGCAGTAATGTTTCTTGAGCAGCAAATCAACATTTTAGAATAATTTCTGAAGGATCATGTGACAGTGAAGACTGGAGTAATGATGCTGAAAATTCAGCTTTGCATCACAGGAATAAATTACTTTTGAAAATATATTCAAATAGAAAACTTTTATTTTAAATTGTAATAATAGTTCAAAATATTAGACTTTTGAATATTTTAATTTTCTGATATTCTGGTTTCCTCTCCTTTCCTCATAATAAAGTTCATCTTTTGAATACATAACTCTTTCTCTGCGTCCTCTCATGTCCCTGGGGAGGGCCAGGAAAAGAAGGGAAGAGGAATTTGGAGGAAACGGGCAGTAGATCACTGTGAGTGTATTTTGGCCTGCTGAGAGCTGCTGTGCAGTTCTTAACCTTTGTGCAGACAGCAAGACTTACTCAGGATTTATCTGAGCCGTCCAGACTGGGCCTCACTGACGCTCAATTCAGTCACTCAGAAACCAGAGGGGGCTGTGCCATGGCAAAGACACAAATCAGCAATATACATATTTTACTTCTTACACTAATTAATTTGCCTTTTTTAAAGAATGTTCCGAGTTCAATGCAAGTTCAGCTCTATCAACAGCATATATGACATGCTGTTAATTACCACAGAAAAGAAACAGTAAAAACAGCAAAAATCATCTTTAGTGTGACACATACAATGGAAATTTATGGGGCAAAGCATTGCACGGGAATAAACATTACAAAATACAAGCTGTGTAACAGTTCAACAATTATTTCAAACAAATATCAACATCTATTTGAATAGTTTTTGCATGTTAATGGATTAGGTTTTAGCAGACTAGATCTGCTATGCTGCTGATAAGCCAGTATGGACTTTCTACTGCTAATAAATACACTGACTGTAAGCATGTAAGATATGCTGCTGCTGCTGCTGCTGCTGCATGAATAGGCACTCATAGATTTAGACAAGTGGACCTGGGGGAGGTGGAGGGTTTCAGAACGTGAAAAGTAAATGATGTGAATGATAGCAAATGATGTGATTGATAGCAGATTGCATGTAAAGGACCAACTATAAGGCATGATGATGTGAACAATGTGTATTGTGCAAAGCACTAAATAAACTTGACATGACTTGATGTATTAGACTGCACCATCTAAAGTTTCATGGCTAAACTAGATATATGTGTTACAATGACACTAGTTTGATAAAATCACTTACTACCAAAGTTAATATATATCTAACTTACTATATATAGTTAATATATAGCCTAGTATATATAGCCTAATATATAGTTTAAAACAGGACTTTTAAACTCCTGTTATGACCATGTAAAGCCAGTACAACATTTATGTTTCATATGACATGAGAAAGGGAAATTTTGTTGGTTACGCCAAACCAGAAGTATATCCTCCTAGATCAGTAGTGCCACAACTAAAACAATAATTTACATCATTGCTCTTAATTTTTTAGACTCCATGCAAGATCGCCATTGTCCACAACAACATTCAAAGGCCCCATGACCTTTCCATTTTTTTACCCACTATTTCTGCTCTATCAAATATTTTAGAGCTTGGCTTAACTACAAAAATGTATTATATAAAATGCATAACATGGCCATGCAGTTCTAATATTTAAAACAATTTGCATGATCCTGGTTCTTCAAAGGCAAAAGGGTGAATCAGAATAAAAAAAAAATAATAGATTTTTAGTAGACTATATTAAAGGAGCCATGAAATTCAAAATCAAAATGTCCTTATTATTTAGAGGTTACTCTACAACATACTAACATAAAAGTATGAAAACATACTACAAGTTCACTTGCATCTCTGAAAGAGGCAACACCCCTTGAAATGTGTTCATTACAGGATCGAAAATGATCATCTTTGCAAATATTTAAACTTTTTTTATGCAAAAAACATCATAAGCTAACCTCTAGAAACATAATAGATCTGAAAATACATTCCATGACCCATTTAAAGCCTGTTTGTCTTATTTTAAATAATTTTAGGTTATCTTGAGCGACCCCTTAGAAGTTTGCTGAGGCCCCCTGGTTGAGAACCACTTATTTAGACAATATACGGCCTAACATCTCTGCTTTTGAACCCTCCAGAATGCCTTTGAGATTTCTGCATGTTTTTGCAGACTGAGGGACAAGCAGAAATTGTTTTCAGTGGCACGTCTCAGATGCTGTCGTTAGATAATATCCAGGAATATCCCTTTATTTCAAAAGTTGCATAAACAATTCGGCATATTTTTGTAACTTCTTGTAATTCGTGGCTGCTTCCTCTATGATGCAATTTATTGCACTTTTATTGTTGTTAGTTCATGCATGATGAATTACACCTTGGGAACTCAATAACAACTCAAGTAAAGTTTCAAAACTCATATTTAGGAAATCATGTGATGCTTAATTACATCTGGTATTATTGCTATAATCAATGGTAAAGAAGGTACCTGTTGAAGCTATTTCTCAAAAGCAGGGTCTGACTGTCAGGAGGACTGTGGCACCCATAGACAGGCGGTGGTACAGAGTACTGCTGCTCACCTGCATATTCACAAAATCAAAGCACATATTACAACACTCAAAGAGCACATATATCAGCAGTATCTGAAAGAAAGTCCTCTTCAAAGACCTCATACTTCAGTTTTCCTGTTTACAAGTGAAACAAAGCGTTTTACAGTAGAGCTAACAGAGAGTGTGGCTTCATCTTTACTGCGGTTATCCAAACAGCGCAGGGCTCCCTGAGACCATAAAGCAGTCATCAGAGTTTCTGAGAGCACTCTGTTCATTTCTTAGGGCAATAGACACGGAATCAGTCCCTCGGCAGCACTAAACATTCTTCTCCACATCCACAATTCTGCTTCCTCCTCTCAGCTGCCCGAAAAAGAGTGGCGATAATTTATGCTTAATGAACTTAGAAACTGTTGCATACAGTGTTTTGAGTGTTCGAGGAAGGAGACAGAGAGGTAAAAATGAGAGCAAGACGGAAAAAATATGCCCTGACGTTAAAACTCCATCTGACACTTAACCTCAAGATGATCCTTGCGGATACAGTGATCTCCAGATAACTATACGTCTTATTGGTCATACTATACTTAAATATACACTCACAAATTCACTTTAGCATACTTTTAAAAAGAGATCTTGTTTTGATAATAATACACTTTAAAAGAATATACAGACACTTTTTGGACACTTAAATGCATGGTATTTACAATTAAATGAAAATGTATTATAGTTTGGAATTAATATAAATTATTTCTACTGTAGAATTATTTCTACTGTGGTTAAAATGTACTGCCGAACATACTGACAAACATTTATGGTAACCTAAAATACACTTTAATATAATTTCTATTGAACCCTGTATGTCATGTATTTAAAAATATATATTTAATTAAACCTTTGTGATGATGAGGTTGCAATTTAGAATATTTAAAATATATTAACTTGCAATATCAAATAATACACTAGTTAAAATTATAATCAAGTACTTTACATGTGTTTTAGTATGTTAGTTATAGTGTGCTTGGTTAAAGCACGACAAAAGATTAAAACAAAATTCCTTAAAATGTACTTTAAAGTAAAACCTTTAATTTTACATTATTACAAAGTGCACTTTTTAAAAGTGTACATCAAGTTCATGAAAGTGTACTCTCTTTAAGTACTTTTTATTTAAAAATCTTGTATTATCTGCAAGTACTTGTAAGATTTGAAGTACACTAGAAGTGCACATTCAATACAATTGAGCACACTTCTTTTTGAACTTCACCTTTAAGTGCAAAGCATTTAAAGGTGAAGTGTGTGATATTCATAGCTCCGCCTCCATGTTCACCCCATTGGCTGAGTCAGTGTTGCTGTGTCAGGCTGATCAAGATGCTCAAACAAACTATATTTATTTTCCATGGAAATCAACCTGCAAATTGTTTACTTATGCCTCATAATTCTCTCATTATTTCCTCATCATTTATTCAAAGGCATTTACTGCTTTATATGCCACACTGAGAATATATTTTCCTTACCCATGGTGCTTTGGGGGGACATGGGGTCCTCTTGTTTGAAGGTATTGTTAGGGAATGGTGGAGTGTGGTGAGCAGGTGTGTGTCCGTAACTGGGAGCTCCATCTAATGCTACTGTACCATAACCTGAGAGAAAGAGACAAAGAAAAACAGAGAACGAGATAGTGTTTTTGTTCTCAGTGAAATCCACCTTTTCTCACTGAATACATCTCAGCTGACTCCATTCTTCCTCTTGAAGAACTGTCCATTGTTCATTGTTTACAAGTGTTAAAAATTGCTAAAAAAAAAAGTGATTAAAGCAAGTAATCATCTGAAAATGACCTAATATAAACATAGAAAAGGTTCCACTAATACTCCTGACAAAATGCATTAAATATACATCCCTCTCCAACAGACTTATAACTCATCCAGTGTGTAAACTCGCTTGAGACTAATAAGCTTTTGCAAAGAATCAATTTGTCATTGTGACTTTTCCTAAAGTTAATCTAATGATAAATTACAAAAGTAGATATGGGAATCTTTGTACTGATTTAAACAAGCTGTGTTTAAGTACACTGAAATCAGACATTTGTGTTGTGAGTTCTCAGATTTAAAGGAGAGAAGCTCTTCAAGATGTTCACACAGTGCTGTAAGTCATCAACACAAAGAAAAGTGAATGCTAGAATGCTACTTTAATCCTTTAAGAAACATTTTAATCAATATTTTGCTTTCCCAAATTTTGAAGGAGGTCAGAAGTGCCCTTCATACAAACAATCTGGAGATAAAATGGAAGATCCAGGATGTTTATCAAAGCTGACGCAACAAATATAAAAACCTTTATGCAGAATGCCATTTCATTAAAGCAGCTAAAACTGAGCACAATGGAAAAATATAAATGTTGACTGAACAGTCGGCTATATTTTTTTACGTTCAAATCAAAAAGTGTATTTGATTTTCCTTGGTTACCAGATATGAATCATATTCAAAGATATTTCACTTCTATATGTCTATGTGAATATTTTAGAGATTATTTATTAAAGTAAATTACTGATGTACTCTGCAAGGTGTTTAATAAAAACTGCATGCTTAACTGTGAATAATATGATGGTTATTATTTATAACATGATTAAAATAACTTTAAAATTAAAATAATTACAATTTGAATAATTACATTTAATATATAATTGTGCATATGCATCATTATATTTACAATAAAATATAAAAATCATTTTAAAAACAATTATAACATTAATATTTAATTCAAATTTTCAGAAGTAATATTTTGAGAATGACAAGAGATCCTCTATAAGTAATTTGGCATCAACAACTTTACAGGTTAATGCAAAACCTCAAACATCTCATGACCACTCTGAAGTTTCAGGTTCTTTATGATATTGACACCAACAGCAAAGACAAACAGATTTTGAGACTGTGAGCCACGAGCGGGATGGTTGTCTCACCCTGGTTGCGCGGGGCAGGAGGGCTGTCCATGCAGCCTGGCAGATAAGGCCCACTGGAGAACATCCTGCTCTGGCTGGATGGAGAATCAGCAAACGCCCCATGCATCCCTGTGAGCTGCCCCGAGAAGTGCACAGTGAAGGCACCCAACCCGCAGTGAGGATCCTCATGAGGTTCTGCGGGCCCCCAGCCGGGCTCCTGTTTGATGAAGGAGTGAGAGGGAAGAGATCCATATGGGGAGGCAGGGCGAAAGTCCAGCATCGGTCCCCACTGCGGAGCTCCACCGACGGGCAGGGAACAGTTCGCGCTCGGGACCGCTGGAAGCAGGGCACTCAGGTCTCTGATGTCCGATCCCATCAGGCCACACGGCTCTGACAGCATTTAGGAGGATTTTCTTTGTGGCAACACTCTTGAATATCTGCAGACTAGATTTCAAGAAGAACCTGCACTCAAAGCTACAGGAAAAATCAAAATCTCTTAAGAAAAGGTCTTCAAGAGGTTCTAGCAGTCCAGCAGAATGCACATTTATCTGCTCTAAGATGGGAAGCGTGTTTGGAGAAACGCATGGGAGAGTTTGAGCAGGAGTAACTTCACTCTTCTACATTTGTCTGGGTCTGTCAGCTCTAAAAACCACCCCACCATCTCCAGAGGAGGAGTCAGAGCTTGGGGTTGTGAAAAAAAAAAAAATCACTTCTTCTGTACCTTACTCATCTTTTACTTAAACAGCACTTTCAGTCCTCTTCTGACTAATGCCTGGACGTGTGTGCATGAATATGAGTGTGTGGGTGGGAGAGTGTGGGTGTTTGTTTGTTGTTTAGTTAGCATGAAACTTAATTTTTGTAAATGATGTTCCTCAGAGAACTTATTTTGTTAAATTATTTTAACTATACTCTTAATTTCACTCAAATGTTTATTAAAGTTTTAAAAGTTACTCTTAAAAATAAAGGTTCTTTATTGGCATTGATGGTTTCACGAAGAACCTTTAACATCCATGGAAACTTCCATTGCACAAAATGTTCTTTATAGTGGAAAACAGTTAAGAACTGTTCACTGAAAGGTTCTTTGAAGAATCAAACATAATCAAACATGGTTCTTCTATGAAAACGCTGCAAAAATACCCTTCTTGAACATTCATTTTTAAGTGTGTATAATAAGCCCACTCATTTCAACATTTGCTCGTGCCTTGGATCTCAAATGTACATGTAAGTGCATTATATGTTTAGAGTGTACTGAAATGAATGCAGATAAGGGTCTCCAACTGAAGTGTTGACACTGTTCTCTGTGGGGAAGTATAAATGAGTGCTATCTTAGGGATTTGTGTTGTCAGAGTGAAGATTCAATTAAGCTGATGGATGTGCATTGGGATTGGGCAACACTGTTGTGAAATACCAGCACCGTCTGTTGCTTGTTTGAAAAAACAAGAGATGTGAATGAAAGGCAAAAGGGGAATTTGTAAGGCAGCGGCTATTTGCACTAAGTGTAAATAGTGATAGATGCTATTTACACTAAGTGAAAATAGCATTAGATGCTATTTACACTAATTGTAAATAATGATAGATGCTGTTTACACTAAATGCAAATAGTGATGGATGCTATTTACACTAAGTGCAAATAGCAATAAATGCTATTTACACTAAGTGTAAATAGCAATTAGATGCTATTTACACTAAGTGCAAATAGCGATAGATGCTATTTACACTAAGTGCAAATAGCATTAGATGCTATTTACACTAATTGTAAATAATGATAGATGCTATTTACACTAAGTGTAAATAGCAATTAGATGCTATTTACACTAAGTGCAAATAGCATATTTTCTTAGCGATAGATACTATTTACACTAAGTGCAAATAGCGATGGATGCTATTTTCACTAATTTACACTATTTACACTATATTAAAATAGCAAGATTTTCTGCTATATATACTACTTATTGCAAAGAGTGACAATTATCTGCACCTCAGTATTGTAGTACATTATGAAACAGTACGCAATAATAACGTATTGAGTGTAAATTATAACTTTAATTCAAATTATTAAAAGGATGCCACCTTATTGGGACAATAAAGCCTTCCCTACACATACCCTAACTGTCAAAAAGCACGCGCCTTACCATCTACGCCACTGAAACTGATGTGTATTATGCGTCTTTTTTCAGTGTTGACTATCCCAATCAGACCTTGGTGGGCGGAGTTAGTGTAAATAGCCTCTGCCAACAAGGCGGGCTATTTGCACTTAGTGTAAATAGACACTCAGTATTTTTAATTTTGTTAGTAAGAACTTGTGCTGCCTCTAATATGGTATTTAAACATTTAATTCATTTCTGTCTTTACATATACACACTAATCTTAAACATTTTTAATGTTTTTGAAAAAAGTATCTTCTGCTCACCAAGGCTGCATTTATTTGATCAAAAATACAGCAGAAAACTGTAAAATTGTGAAATATTATTACAATTTAAAATAATTGTTTTCTATTTGAATATATTTTAAAATGTAGTTTATTCCTGAGATCAAAGCTGAATTTTCAGCATAATTACTCCAGTCTTCAGTCTCACGTGATCCTTCAGAAATCATTCTAATATGCTGATTTGCTGCTCAAGAACATTTCTTATTATTATCAATGTTGAAAATAGTTTTGCTGTTTTATACTTCTGTGGAAATCATGATAATTTTTTTCAGGATTCTTTGATGACTGAAGTTCAAAAGAACATGAAATACTTGAAACAGAAATCTTTTGTCACATTATAAATGTCACTTTTGATCAATTTAATGCACCCTTATTGGCTAAAAGTATTAATTTCGTTAAAATATATATCTTTTTGACTCCAACCGTTTAATCTGCAGTGTATAGTATTTACATATAGTTATCTGCGTGTTGTGAAGATAGCTAAATTGTAAAAGTTAGCAATGTGGTTGAAATGGCTTGTTCCTATTTTAGGCTTTCTCAGTTAAAGCAACTGTATGTATGATTTTTAATGTTTCAATGTCATTCTGGCGGTACACTGACCTCTAATAAAATATGAACCTTATAAAATAAAAACCAACATGGCTGTTGGTTCTTTCCCTCAAACGTCTGTTCTGGAAGTAAGTTTGGCAAACAGGTACGAAATTCCGCGAAAAGAACAGATTGCTTTACGGTAGCAACAAATGCACGTGTAGAGATCCACTGGAATTACAACAGTGAATTCCACTCACTTAACTGTAGAGGCTCCAACGTCACAAAAATACTCAAAAGTTCATACAGTTGCTTAAAAACCACAATTAAATCAAAACGGACAAAATTAGTTATCCTTTCACAATTTATTTTTATTCATGCGCCCTCATAATCTTTAATCAAAATAACCTCCCCTCCCTCTTGCAAACACATCTCTTCTATGACGATGTGTTCACCAGCACAAGGGCCTACATTTTTTCATTTTCAATAAGTGTTCACTCGGATATACGTCACAATAGTGAAGAAGAAAAGGCTATCTCCACTTCCTTTTCACATTGAATTTAACATAACAGTTTTTTCAGTTGCAGCTGGTCTCACAGGTCCTGATCTCCAGCTGAAACAGTCTGTGGTTCCACAGTCTCCTGGAACCAATTACTCAGGATATGTCTCAATTTGTTCTGGGCTTAGGTTCAGTCCCAGTGAAGAGTGACATACAGTGAGGATGATGATTATGATGATGATGATGGTCTTTTGAAGAAGGTTCAGTCCAGTAGCCATCACCCTTCTTTACCTCTTCACCCATGGACATCTGGAGTGCTGGTCTGAAATGTAAATAACGTGTCTGACCTTTGCTTGCTGAGAACTCTGGAGGTGTATGAGTGAGACAGAGTCCAGCAGAGCCGATTCCTCAATCCATGCATCATCTGCTTTATAACAGCCAAATATATTGGGGGAATTCCTCACTGGAGACATGAAGACCAGAAACCAGATTTCACACTGCATTTGTATACAATTCATTCAGCAACCTTATTAAGGTTACACTGTGATGGACTGGCCATCCATCCAGGTTGTTTCTGAACTGAACTGAAGCTTAATTTGCTTTTTTTTCCAGATTCAATTAACTTTGCAACATCCAGACTGTCACTGAACTGCATCATATATACTAAATTGAGCTGATTAATGATACTATTGCCTTAAAGCTGCTTTGTAGCTAAACTGAATTTGTTTAATAATTTTTGAACTTTGAAACATTAACAGTCATTTAACTAAACTGAACCAACATTGAACTAAATTGAACTGAATAATGAGAATTGTCTTCTGTAGAACTGCTTTGCAGCTAAAAGTGCAGTCATTTCATAATCATTGAACTTTGCAACACTTATTTTCTCATTACTGTATACTGTATATTATGTGTACTGTATAAAGAGGTAAATAAATGCAACTTGACTCAGAAGCACTCAGAGGCCTACTACTAATTTCTGTTTACATTTGTCAGGGAATAAATATGGCACTTATGAATTGGCTTAATAATATATAACATTATGAATCAAGTTAAAGGGATAGTTCACCCAAAAATGAAAATTCTGTCATTAATTACTCACCCTGATGTCGTTCCAAACCCATAAGATCTTCGTTCATCATCAGAACACAAATTAAGGGCCTTAATTTCTGGGCCTTGAACGTGTCAGTTGCATTGCTGTCTATGCAGGATCAGAAAGCTCTCGGATTTCATCAAAAACATCTTCATTTGTGTTCCAAAGATGAACAAAGGTCTTACGAGTTTGAAACGTCATGAGGGTGAGTAATTAATGACAGAATTAAAATTTTTGGTTAAACTAACCCTTTAAGTGTTTTTTTTTAAGGATGTAGTGTAACGTGAAAAATGTGCCAAATGAAGTGGAACTGTGACAATATTCACCATGTAATATGGCCTCTCCTACCTTATTGCTTAATTACACTTAGTGGAGGTCTTGGGAATAATAGTGTTGTAATAGTTGACAGCAGAGGCCAGTGAAAGGTAAAAGGTCTCAAAGAGGTCAGCTGATTGAATAACAATGTCATAACTCCTTGTTCACTTACAGTATAGCAGAATTGATGACATTCACTTCAATAAAAACGTCCAGGAAAATGACCATTTTTATTCGCTTAATGCTCCTTAAGATGAATTGCTTGTATTCCTCATTTGTAAGTTACTTTGGAAAAAAGTGTCTGCTATATCAATGAATGTATATGTTCTAAGTGTTAATCAAGTGGCAAAGCCAAAGTATTTGAAAAGAAAGAACCGGCACTGTTATTGAACTGAACTGAATCAACATTAAACTGACGTGAGCTGAATAATGACTCTACTGATTTCTGCAGAGCTGCTTTATAGTTGAATTGAACCCATTTCAAAACTGATGAATTTTGAAACACGGACACTGTTATTGAACTGATCTGAAATAACACTGAACTAAATTAAGATTGTTCTGAGCTGCTTTACAGCTGAAATTTGTTTGTTAACTGACAAATTTTACATTGTTTTCTTATTTATTAATGTGAAGCTGCTTTGAAACAATCTGTATTGTATAAAATACTATAGAAATAAATGTGACTTGACTTGAATTTAATCAGATGTGACACTTTTGCATCTAAAGGAAAGTCATAGAGAACAAGGGATCAAAAAAATTATAAAAACTGTACATGTAGTGAACATGTAAGAAAGAAATTCAGTCTCACACAAATCCTTGTACATATTTCTGTGCATGAAACATGAGTGAAGATTAGAAACATTAAACAGGAACATTAAAGGAATCATAACTCAAGCCCTCCCTCCACTTCTGCACTTGTGTGTGAAACCTTCTAGCACAATGTTTTCCCATCCCTTCACAACGCACTGAGAAACACTGCCAGGACTCTATCATTGCACAGTCTCTTTCCACAATTCCACTGGATGTGTTACTGTTAAGAGACTTGTTTTGCTTGTCTGTCACATCACTAATCATTTTTTCTTCTGTAGCGTTCATGGGCACAAATATTACAACATCTCTAAAATCAAAATCACATGTCACACTTACCGATACAAGCTCTGTAATGTTCTGTAACAGAGGAATTACCCTTTTCAAAAATGCTGCAAAGAAGAAGGGAAAACAGAGAGAAAATGGAAATTAAGGAAGTGTTTGGGCTCCATAGAATAGGCTAGGATTTCGTAATCCAGTGACTATACGTGTGAAAAGGTCCACAAATGTCAAAGCCAAAACAAATAACAACACAAATTTCATCACATGATGAAAAATATCAGTATTAGAAGTAGTGTCTGTTAACTATTACTACTGCTTATTCTTAAAGGGATAGTTCACCCAAAAATTAAAATTCTGTCATTAAAGGGATAGTTCACCCAAAAATGAAAATTCTGTCATCATTTACTCACCCTCAAGCTGTTCCAAACCTGTATGAATTTCTTTGTTCTGCTGAACACAAAGGAATGTATTTTGAAGAAAGTTTGTAACCAGGCTGTTTTGGGGCACCATTGACTTCCATAGTAGGAAAGAAAATGCTATGGAAGTCAATGGTGCCCCAGAACTGCTCTGTTTCCCACATCCTTCAGAATATCTTCCTTTGTGTTCAGCAGACCAAAGGCATTCATACAGGTTTGGAACTACTTGAGGGTGAGTAAATGATGACAGAATTTTCAGTTTTGGGTGAATTATCCCTTTAATTACTCACCCTCATGTCATTCCAAACCTGTAAAACCTTCATTCATCTTCGGAACACAAATTAAGATATTTTTCATGAAATCCGAGAGCTTTCTGACCCTCCATAGACAGCAACGCAACTACCACATTCAAGGCCCAGAAAGGTAGTAAATACATCGTTAAAATAGTCTATGTGGTGTCAAATAGTCTATGTAGTCAAATCATGGTGGAGGCTGACACGGAAAAGAACAAGTTGTTTAATAAAGTTGTTAGTTTTGTTTTCTTTGCAAAAAAAAAAAAAGCATTCTTGGAGCTTCATAAAATTACAGTTGAACCGCTGATGTCACATGGACTATTTTAATGATGTCCTTACTACCTTTCTGGGGCATAAAAAGTTTAAGTTGCGTTGATGTCTATGCAGGGTCAGAAAGCTCTCGGATTTCATCAAAAATATCTTAATTTGTGTTCCAAAGATAAATAAAGGTCTTACAGGTTTGGAACGACATTGAGGGTGAGAAACTGATGACAGGATTTTAATTTTTGAGTGAACTATCCCTTTAAAGGGATAGCTTGCCCAAAAATGAAAATTCTGTCATCAGTTACTCACCCTCATGTCACTCTTTGTCACACATTACATTTTCACCTAGTGCAATAAACACAATAAACCATTCTGTGTTTGTTTCACCATATTATCTGAGTCTGTTTTTTTCTGACATTCATTTACAAAACACAAATATATTTTTCATTTTTAATGAAACCTGAGATTGCTGTCCATTAAGTGCATTCACCCAACTTTGATGTTTCAAACAAAGACATTGTTAATCATAATCCACATGAATTTAGCAGTTTAGTCTTTTGAAGAGAACTGATTGCTTTAGGTAACATATTTAATTTAGGTTTTTATTCACATGTAGACATTGATCAACCTACATACATACTCGCGTCATACAAGCTCATCTGAGATTCCACAAGAAACAGTGATGTTTGTTCTTGTGCGTCAAGCATGTACAGTTGAGCTGCCATTGAGCCTTAATTAAATCTGTTTATCATATAAAGTGATTGTGTCTCTTCAGAAGGCTTGGATTAAACCACTCAATTCATATGGATTTCTTTTACATATTTTTTGAAGCATTTGGGTGGAACAGACTTTCAGTGGAGGGACATAAATCACTCAGATTTCATTAAAATATCTTTGTTTCAAAGATGAATAAAAAACTTATGGATTTGGAATGGCATGAGTTAGTAAATAATGGCAGAATTTTCATTTTTTGGCGAACTATTCCTTTAAAGACAAAGTATCGACCTTCAGTGCATAACTCATCCCACACCAGTTCGTGAACACTGACACCTCAAATCATGTGTCTTGTAGGGGAAAGATTTGCTATCTGATTTATACCTACAAAATACACAAACACCATAATAACACAAAATACACAACTACCATAATAACACACGTGGTAATGAGAGCCCCATAATAAATCAAAGTTCATCGCAAGTAGCTTTTCCACAAGTTGAAGGTACATGGTCTCATACACACAAATACAAAACACCATCAAGGTAACATACAACACTAAATAAAGCAATATAATATTACAATTTCATAATATACACTCTTAAAAATAAAGGTTCTTTATTGGCATTGGTGGTTCCATGAAGGACCTTTAACATCCATGGAATCTTTCCATTGCACAAAAGGTTCTTCAAAAGTGGAAAAAGTTTCATTAGATTATAAAAATGATCTTCACACTAAGAAAATGTGGTTCTTTTAAGAACTGGGAACCTAAAATGGTTGTTTTATGGCATCACTGCAAAAATCCCCTTGTTGAACCTTTATTTTTAGTGTAAGATCTAACAAAACTCTAATTTACATATCTGATAAGACAAAACTTACTGTTAACCAATTAAAAGGCTTTTACCATTTTTTTTTTTTTTTTTAAGTCTTTTACTGTTAAAATTACAATATTTTTTTTAGTGTGGTGAGCAATTGATAAAGAATTAGATCACAAGGAATCTATTAGCACAAACAACCAGAAAAAAAACTAACAGTGGCTTATTGTCACTCTTTGGCCCCTTTACAAATACACCTCATCAAATAAACAATGAAATGAAACCCCACCTAAGATTGAACATTGTCACTGATCCAAGGCAACGCCTCTCTGTTGTGAATGTACAGTAATCAACTAAAACACAAAGCTGGGAGGGTTTATGGAGGGATTTCTCACCAAATGTATTTGAGAGATCAAGTGGTTCTCAGTGAGTGATTTTAAACATCCACAAGAGTATTTTTCTTAAAGTGTGCTTTGAGCTGACCTGAAGATAGTTTATGGGATGAGTGAGATGATCCAGGGTCTATCAGACCGAAGAGAGATTACATCTGCTCAGAGATAAAATCACAGTACAGTCAGCACAGCAACAGAGAGGAGGCTCCTAAAAACAGAAACACAAATGACTGAAGCTATTACTCTCTCACTCTTCAATACATCTCCTTCCATCACATGGCCCTCTGTGTCATATATAGTTCTAGTTATTTTAGTTTATCAATCAGTTAAACTAAACGAAAATGTTTCTTTTAACATTTTTAATGTTTATTTTATTTTAAGTAACAAAAATATTTTATGGTTTTAGTTTTTAGTTTTATGTTTATTTAATATATGTAGATATTGCATTTGCATACAAGGCAGAGCAGACAGCAAAACTGAACTCAGAACTGAACTTCAAAATGAAAGGCATGCTTATATATCCTCTTTAGACATCTTCATATCCGTGGGATTAGTGGAGTGTGAAGCGCCTGCATCTTGTTGCAGTTTTTGGCATGTTCATCATCAGGCCATCTTAGTTTTGTGGTGAAAGCCTGCTATCTGTGTCTCTGCAACAGCAGGTGCATGTGAGTCAGTACACAGTGGCCAAAAGGTCACAGATCAGCTGAGTTACATAAAGAAGTCAACATTTTCACCCTCACACACCCAGCACACAAAGTATAAGACATTCCATGAGAACTCAGACCAAAAACCCATTCCGTGTGAGTTCATCACCACATATTCTAAACAGAGTGTTGGGAAATAGTGGATGTTGCCAGATCAAACGCTGATAATCACCATGGCCTTGTGCATTGTGTATTTGATATATATTTCCATATAAAAAGTCCATCCCATTAGGATTACACAGTTTCACATAAACAAAATAATAAACTTAATGTGATGCATATTTGGCAGTCGTATATATATATATATATATATATATATATATATATATATATATATATATGAAACAGGTATTATTTCTGTAAGAGTAGGCTGTAAAAAATTATATAATCAATAAGTCAAGTCAACATGTTTTTTGTATTTTACCTAATTTGAACTTAATTTTTTTAGGTTATAAATGATTTAACTTGATTTTTTTAGTCACTTTAAAATAATTTAAGTTGAAATGTGTATTGGTGTAATAAACTAAATGTGTTTTAAATATACAATAGCCAATAATTTCTTTCAATCTTGCACATTTTAGCTGTACATTGTTTGTTTCACAGCAAGCCATATTTAACCATATTCATATTTTTGAACTAAATAAATGTAATTGTTTTCACAATAAAACAGATTTATGCTGATTCTAAGCAATTACAATAAATGCATTTTGACATTTTTTATTTAAATAAAATCAAACAGATGCAAATAGTTAATAATAAACTATACCATGATTTTGATTGCAGAAATCTTACCAGTTTCATTATATGTATGACTGACAAATATGCATCACATTAAGTTTATTAGTTTATGTTTAAACTGTGTAATTCAAATTGATGAAAATTTGATATGCAATTCAAATACATAAATCATAAATTCAGACCTAATTATTTTTTTGAGCATGATATTGTAGTTATAATAATACTGGACTTCTGTCCGGAATAAAACTGATTCCCCCAAAAAATTACCGTGGTCACCTTTACTGTGATAAGTGATTTCATGCAATCAGGAATTTTGCATGATTGCGAAAGATTTCCTCAAGCAGATTTCAAGGTTCAAGATGGTGACCAACAGAAAACTGCTTGAAAACTTTTTTTTTATCAGCTAAATTTTTCAACCGTGACTATACCTTTTTTTAACAATCCTCAAACTTTCTTGTAAGTGACAAATGATTTAAGGCCCGTTCACACCAAGAACGATAACTATAAAGTTTTAATAATGAGGGAAGGTATAGGGAAGTTCAAACCACAGCTATTACAGTAATAACACAGAGGAACAATATCATTGGAATCACTTTCAAAAAAAAATTTCCAGCTGATGAATGATAAAACACTGGCAGCAATCAGAATCCATCCTGCTTTTAATAACTTGAGCATTTTTATGACATAAATGCAGTGTGCAGTGTGCTTTTAATCATTTAAATTACTTAATTATTTTAACATATTAACCAGGATCACTAGAGTGAGCATCAAACTGAAAGTAATGTATCCTAAATACAGTAGCTTCAACTGGAAAACACTGTAGTTTGTAAAACTTAAATTATTACAGTTGATACACTAAATCTCTTCATCACAGCAGCGACTGTTGCTAAAAAGCTATGCAATCAGTGATCGAAGATTATGCAATGCAACTTAAAAGTCATTTGGCTCCTAAAAATTTCATTGACTCTAATATATTTTTCCATATGGAGCCCTGCTTTGACATTTCAGTTTCATTTCTCAGTGACAGAAAGGTCACAGACATTTCCTTATGCATGATGCCCAGTGACTCATAAAACACTTCCAGCAACAGAACACACTCAATCCATTAAGTAATCCCTTAACAGGGTTGTCGCTTTAGTCATCTCACAGACATATAGACATGTTAACGAGAATTACTCCAGCAATCTTACGCATACAGCACACACACTTTCCAGAGAAACCTCCTGTGGTGCTAATGCACGATGCAGATTGGAATCTGTAATATTCATTGTACTCTAACATCTTGATAGTGGGCATTTGTACCACATTCCTGACCAGCCCCCGTCTGTTCCTGCGCACCTAGAATCAAGTCACCCGCGGTGTGTGTGATTCACTCAGGCGTGGCGATTTCTGATGAGGTCACTGACCTTGCTGATAGGAGGAGAACGGTCCTGATATGGGGAGTTGAGGAAGGCAGTGACACAGACTGTGGGAACCAGAGTCTGGACTGTCTATTTTGTATCCATCACACTAAATAGGAAACCATTTTCATCATAACACAGAAAGAAATAATCAAAAAGAGCCAGGAACATGGTGTAAATTAGTCTGTCAATATAGGATGTGTTTGTCTCTGGTTGTAAATTCCAGTATGACTTCCAGCAAACCACAGTTCAAACAATCACAAATAATGTCGCAAAGTTGTATAGTTTGGAACAGCTCTCCATCTGCATAGTTTCTTGTTAGTTTCTGATGTCCCGCACGCTTTATGTGCAGAACCATGTGTATATTAAATCTTTTAAAAAAGGTAAATGAATAGAAATAGTAAAAATACTAGTATATCTTATTGAAAACATACATGTAAATATAAGTTTCATCACCAGGGTTTATGCAGGTTTTATGGAGGTACATTTAAGACATTAAGGTGTTTTAGATATTTGTATTGTGAAAACAAAAATACTGAGTTTACATTGATTTTTTAAATTAATATTAATTTAAATAATATTAAATTTAGTAATAATTGAGTTTGAATACATTAATTTTTAGCAATACATTTAACGGCATGACTATCAGTTTAACACTTTCTAATACTAAATCAATTTAATACCTTTTAATTTGTGGAAGGGTGAATTAAGACATTTTTAAGTCCTTAAGAAACAGCATCAGTGAACCTTATTAAAAAAAAATAATGGACTTAAAGTGGAAATGTGGTTTCTATAAGCTTATTTTCACGCATGCCTACTGTGCCGGAACGAGGAGACTTCCAAAGATATAGTCTTTATTCATCCAAATAAAGCAGACCTTTGAACTGGCAGGAACACACACAGCACAGAGCTAAGGCAAACAATACCAGAAAACACAGGGCTTAAGAACACTAGGTAATTAATTAAACACAGCTGAAGACTAATGTTCTAATAATCACACTAAACGAGGACAGGAACAGGAAAACCCAAATAAGGACATAAACTCTGGGACACAGGGAGCACGTGGGGAATTGATACATGAAGTATGAAAATATATGAATTCATACAATCTCATTCATATATTTTCATACAATCTGCCTATACCCCATTGATGGTTAGGTTTCGGGGTGGAACTTTTCTGAAAATTGTATGTTTTTGTACAAATTACATTGTACAAATTCGTGCAAAAACAGCACTTCATAAAATAGTTATGTTTTCTCATGAAATTGGACCAATCCTGTCAATTGACAACTGATGTTTCACAGTAATATTATAAGCCTGTCAGAAATTTCAAATGTTTTCATTTTTTTTTTTTTTTTTTTTATAAATGCTAAGTCAGCATAAATTAGATCCAGGAAAATGGTGAAAACTGTCTTTCTAAAGCTCAGTCAATCTAGAATGTGTTTCCCACTCCACTGGCCAACTTTGGTCACAGTTTCCAACATGATTCAATAACATGAAGCTTTCTGAAACCACCAATCGTTCCAGTGAATGTTTAATAATTAAATAAACAGAAATAGTAGAAAAAAAATAGTGGTATTTTATTAGAAACAGGTGCCAATAGGAAATTCTAGCATTTGAACCCTGTGGGGAAAAAAAAATCACTGTTCAAAAAGTCAACCAGGATGTAAAGTGTAAACATGGTTTGTATAAGATGTTGAAAAAAAAAAATTGTAAAAACTATTTTATGTTTTGGTGAATTGGTGGCAAATTTTTATGAATTTGTATGTTTTCATTCATACATTTTCAATCTGCCTACAGCCCACTAACAGTTGGGAGTGGAGATTTATGCTTACATTTTTCTAAAAATCGTAAATTTTTGTATGAATCCCACTGTATGAATTCATACGAAATCTTGTTAAATAGCTACGTTTTCTCCTGAGATCGGGTTGATTCATCCCGCATAGATACAAGCACAAACCTGCCATGTCATCTGACACCTGATTTTTATTCATACTTTCAGATATCAGGACAAATAATACACTCTCAGAGGAAATGTGCTAGTACCTTCAAAGGAATAACTTTGTACTTTCTTCACCCCGTTCATAATGGTACCATAAGAGTATGGTAGCACTTTTTTTTACAGTCCCATTCCACATGTACATACTATGAACTTTTATACTGTAGAAATTACAATAACTTGGTACATTTACATTTACATTTAGATTTAGTCATTTAGCAGATGCTTTTATCCATGCAACTTACAAATGAGGACAATAGAAGCAATCAAAACCAACAAAAGAGCAACAACACAAACCTGCCGAGAGAGCATTGCAATAGTCCAGTATGGACAGAACAAGAGCTTGAACAAGGAGTTGAGTTGCATGTTCTGAAATAAAGGGCATGATCTTCCTAATATTGTATAAAGCAAATCTGCAGGACTGGGCAGTTTTAGCAATGTAGTCTGAGAAATTCAGCTTATCATCAATCACAACTCCAAAGTTTCTGGCTGTTTTTGAAGGAGTAATGGTTGATGAGCTTAATTGGAAGGTGAAATTGTGATGAAGTGATGAGTTTGTTGAAACCACAAGCAGTTCTGTCTTAGCTAGGTTGAGTTGTGATGGTCCTTCATCCAGCAAGAAATGTCTATTAGACATGCTGAGATTTGAGCAGCTATCGTTGGATCATCAGGATGGAATGAGAGGTAGAGTTAAGTGTCATCAGCATAGCAGTGATATGAAAAGCTATGTTTCTGAATGACAGAACCTTGTGATGCCATGTAGACAGAGAAGAGAAGTGGTCCAAGAACTGAGCCCTGAGGCACCCCAGTAGCTAGATGTTGTGACTTGGATACCTCACCTCTCCAAGATACCTTGAAGGACCTATTTGAGAGGTAAGACTCAAACCACTGGAGTGCGGTTCCTGAGATGCCCTTTCTCAATAGGGTTAACAGGAGGATCTGGTGGTTGACCATATCAAAAGCAGTGGACAGATCCAGCAAGATAAGTAATGAAGACTTGGAAGCCGCGCTTGCAAGTCTTAGTAATAACTAGGTACTAACCTACTCGTAAACCAAACCTATGTAGTTTCCATATACTACCAGTGCTTTCAAGTACACTGTTCACATACTGTAAAATAAAGTGTAAACAAGTACATATTATACTCTAAAGTACTAATATGCACCGTTTAAGGGTAAAGAAGGTACCCTTTGAGGGTACTGCCCAGTGACAAGCTGTTTATATCCCTAAAGGTAGAATTTTTGCACTTTTTTTCTAAAATTCAATTTTAAAAAATCTATAAAAATATTTTTTGTTGTTTTTGAAATAATAGTTCCATCAGTTTTGGCTTGTGATACACAACAGAAGAACTAAGTGGCTTTCAAATTGAAAATGCAATAAAAGTGTTTTAAATCTACAGTGACCATTGGTCCATCACTGCTATTTCCTCTATTTGTGAATGTTCCCACATTCTCTCTGGCATTGCGTGGAGGTCACTCATATAAGTTTGTGAGTATCTCAGACCGCTCCCTGTGACTCAGTGCAAACAGCCAACCACACAGAGCCAACATCATCAAATTGAAACTTTTTTTAACAATTTCAGAAATATCAGTGAATAATTCTGAAAAGCCCCTAACACTCTTAGCATAACTTGTCAACTTGTCATCCAAACTTTTTGAAAATAGTGTGCTTTCCTGATTAAGATTTAGAGCAAAAAGGAAACATTATTTCATGCATGATGTTAAATATCAACAGTATCTCCAGCCAGACACTGTGTATTTGTTCATTTAGACAGCTTTAATGTTTATTAAATCTACCTACTCTCTACAGAAAAATAGTAAGGAAAACCTACACAGCATGGAAGCACAGAATTGCCTTGACCTGAGGGACATGCATAAATCCTCGGATAGGAATACAAGGAACTGGCAAGGTGGTCCCATACTGGCGCTCGAAATGTAATACTATCATCTAACTTTCAAAAGACCATCACCCTTGTTTTTTTATGTGTCCAAGGTCAGGTTGGCTTTAATCTTTTAATTGCAAGATTGATAACCGGATGCTGGAAGAATTACTCAGACACTGAGATAGACCTTATTTAGGACAAGATGACTTATGTGACTCATAAACCTTAAACCCAGAATGACCTGTTAAATGCAGAGTACCTAAACTTTTACATACGTTTCGCTTGAATCCAGTGCCAGTAATTCCAGTCTGTACTTATGGATGTGTAAAAAATGCACGCATGATGTGTGCCTGAAGATTAAAAAAATGTAAGCAATACATTAAACACAGAAAATGACACTGAATTGTCGTTTTCAGTCTGAATTAAGTTTGCAGTTGGATAATGCAATCATGTATTTGAAAGGTCACTGACAGAAAGGGATTTTCAATGTAATGATCTGTGGGGGAAAAAAATATTAAAGATATTTTGAAAACTTTTGAAGAATTTTCAAACAGCTCTTATCATATCACAGGAAGTTCATATTAGGAAGTATTTTTTCTCATAATTAAAGGTTTTACACAAGAGATATGAAAATGTGAAAAAAGGAATAAGAAATAAAATACTTTGTATATGTTTACAACTATGTTATCTTTATTTAATTAAAAAAAAAAAAAAGTTAAATCAATCTTCCAAACAACACCTTTTTATTATACTTGATAGCCTAAAATTTTAATAATGATTTATACATTTACTTAATTACACTTTAGCTTTAAAATCATGTTCGCTGACAAGAAATATAATGCAGTCATTTCAGAAACCTTATAAAAGCTCTTTAATTTTTTGTGGGGGATGACACCTTGCGATCACATGACCAGCTGAATACTGCTCACTTTATGACAAATAAAGTAGCATCTCTGACTGAAAACTGTTTTGTATATGTATCATGGGCGTCGGAACCATTGAATGTGGGTGGGACGGGACCCACCCGGGACCCACCCCACCCACTTTTACCGTCTCTAATTCAGGGAATATGTCTGTGCATCAGAGTGCCGTCAGTCAAATCTATTCCACGTGACGAATGCCCTAATAAATTAACTCCATTTATTCCATGGTCTGTCTGAATACTGGATTCTGATTGGCTGGCAGGTGTGCAGTATAACCGTTTAATGCACAGGTAGTTCCAAGTCAGTTTAATCACCGTTCTATATTAATGCGCTGCTTTAATTGATGCACACTAATCAACACGCGTCACCATGGGCGTCGGAAGCAAAATAAATGTGGGTGGGTCCTCCCCCAGAAAAAAAAAAAAAATACTGGAGTATATGCCATTTTCTGTAGTTTTGTGCTTAAACATTACATTAAAAAGGCCAAATACAATTATATTTTGTATTTTTACACTGTGTAATATTCTGTTTATCAAAACCAATAAATCTCATCAAGTTAGTGTTTTTACTTATTTTTACATTTATTCCAAAATAATAACAAAAGGCAGTAACAATACAAACATTTTATTTGTCAACCGAAGTTCAGCTGTTCTTTTTAACTTTACCAGCGGGTGTCGCTGTTGGACAGAATTACTTTATAAAAACTAGTGACTTTTACACTTTTTAATGTCACATTTTGTAATACTTGCGGTGATTTATTTTTGTAATATCGATAATTTTCTCAACCAGTTTTTTTTTTTCTTCTCTAAAGAGACTGCCTCCCTTGCCTTGACTGATGGCAGAAGACGTATAACACAAACATCAGAAATTCAGTAATCTTAAATTATGATCCTTGCGGCTTTGAGGTTATGTAAATTTTGTCAGATTATTTTACATTCATTTCATGCATGCAAATTAATAAAGCTATGAATAGAAACTGTGCAGTTCAATTAAGTATAGAATTTTTGTAATAGCTATAAAAATGAATTTTTTTTTTTTTTTTTTTTTTAAATTACAATTTGTATAGCCACGGTTTTACTACAAATAGCATGCTTAAACTATGGTGAGTGTAGCAAAAATGTTTTAACTGTAATAACCTTTTTTATTTGTTGCAAAACCATGTGTAATTTTCATCAATTTTGTTGCAAACGATTTTTACTGTTATTTTATAATGAAAAGTAATATATTTTCATTGTTAGAAAAGATCATTTATGTCACGTACTGTAAATGCTCTAGCCCTACAAGTTTGATGCATTAATTGTAACATTAGTATATACACCAAATATTTTGACCATACTTTCTTCTTTCACAGCAGGAAAACATTTTTTGAGAGACACCAGGACTGCAGCTGACTGGTGCGGTAACAGAAACTGAAATGGATTTTTATTTTTTATATATATATATATATACATATATATATATATATATATATATACATATATATATATATATATATATATACATATATATATATATATATATATATACATATATATATATATATATATATAAAATTAATGATGCATACTACATACCAACAAGCAGATGAGCACCAAATTAAATCCCTACACAAAGCTGTGTGGGCAGAAAGTTCTCCAGCGACGTGATTCTCACAGCCAAAGAATCACGATAAGCTGATTTATTTTATATGCGTAATTTCGCCAATGAAAAGCAAAGCTTTGCTGTCCCTTTAAGTCTGTGACCCGGAAGTACGTCAGCATCACCGGCAAATGTACAGATTCTCTTCCGGCCTGTGAACTAAGGCTGCGAGCGTGGATTCTTATCTGTGCTCTTAAAATATTTAATAAAATGAGTGTCCCCGCGTTTATTGATATAACGGAGGAGGATCAGGTATGTTTGAATAGTTCATAAGCATTTTTGCGTTATTACACACGTATATCAGCAAAGTAAAAGCATCTTTGCTGAATCATGCGCGTAGATGCTAACATACAGGTGCATCTCAATAAATTAGAATGTCGTGGAAAAGTTAATTTATTTCAGTAATTCAACTCAAATTGTGAAACTCGTGTATTAAATTTCAATGCACACAGACTGAAGTAGTTTAAGTCTTTGGTTCTTTTAATTGTGATGATTTTGGCTCACATTTAACAAAAACCCACCAATTCACTATCTCAACAAATTAGAATACTTCATAAATAAATAAAAAAATTTGTGAATTGTTGGCCTTCTGGAAAGTATGTTCATTTACTGTATATGTACTCAATACTTGGTAGGGACTCCTTTTACTTTAATTACTGCCTCAATTCGGCGTGGCATGGAGGTGATCAGTTTGTGGCACTGCTGAGGTGGTATGGAAGCCCAGGTTTCTTTGACAGTGGCCTTCAGCTCATCTGCATTTTTTGGTGTCTTGTTTCTCATTTTCCTCTTGACAATACCCCATAGATTCTCTCTGGGGTTCAGGTCTGGTGAGTTTGTTGGCCAGTCAAGCACACCAACACCATGGTCATTTAACCAACTTTTGGTGCTTTTGGCAGTGTGGGCAGGTGCCAAATCCTGCTGGAAAATGAAATCAGCATCTTTAAAAAGCTGGTCAGCAGAAGGAAGCATGAAGTGCTCCAAAATTTCTTGGTAAACGGGTGCAATGACTTTGGTTTTCAAAAAACACAATGGACCAACACCAGCAGATGACATTGCACCCCAAATCATCACAGACTGTGGAAACTTAACACTGGACTTCAAGCAACTTGGGCTATGAGCTTCTCCACCCTTCCTCCAGACTCTAGGACCTTGTTTTCCAAATGAAATACAAAACTTGCTCTCATCTGAAAAGAGGACTTTGGACCACTGGGCGACAGTCCAGTTCTTCTTCTCCTTAGCCCAGGTAAGACACCTCTGATGTTGTCTGTAGTTCAGGAGTGGCTTAACAAGAGGAATACGACAACTGTAGCCAAATTCCTTGACACGTCTGTGTGTGGTGGCTCTTGATGCCTTGACCCCAGCCTCAGTCCATTCCTTGTGAAGTTCACCCAAATTCTTGAATCGATTTTGCTTGACAATCCTCATAAGGCTGCGGTTCTCTCGGTTGGTTGTGCATCTTTTTCTTCCACACTTTTTCCTTCCACTCAGATTTCTATTAACATGCTTGGATACAGCACTCTGTGAACGGCCAGCTTCTTTGGCAATGAATGTTTGTGGCTTACCCTCCTTGTGAAGGGTGTCAATGATTGTCTTCTGGACAACTGTCAGATCAGCAGTCTTCCCCATGATTGTGTAGCCTAGTGAACCAAACTGAGAGACCATTTTGAAGGCTCAGGAAACCTTTGCAGGTGTTTTGAGTTGATTAGCTGATTGGCATGTCACCGTATTCTAATTTGTTGAGATAGTGAATTGGTGGGTTTTTGTTAAATGTGAGCCAAAATCATCACAATTAAAAGAACCAAAGACTTAAACTACTTCAGTCTGTGTGCATTGAATTTATTTAATACACAAGTTTCACAATTTGAGTTGAATTACTGAAATAAATTAACTTTTCCACGACATTCTAATTTATTGAGATGCACCTGTATATTAGCCTTTAGCTGATCTCAGTGCAATGTATTGGTACAGTAATAATCAATTTAACGGTTTATATTACTGCATATGTATAATTTCTCTGGTTTTAGAGGTGTGTAATTTGGTTGCATTTCAGTAGAAACACAGTTTATTAAATGTCAGCATGATATTGTGAATCAATAGTCACGTATCTGCTTTTGTTATTGACAACAGACATTTCACAACCCACAAATATTACACAGATTGTGAACAACTGTGTCTGTCTGAAGAGGTTGGGCGCTTTTTGGGGAGATGGTATGATGGGATTATGATTTTGTTACTATAAGAGCGGGTTCCATTTTTTGTTATTCATTTGTAGGCGTTAGAGCTTCGGTCCTATTTGAAGTCTAAAGGAGCTGAGATCTCTGAGGAGAATTCAGAAGGAGGTCTGCACGTCGATCTGGCACAGATCATTGAAGCCTGTGATGTCTGCCTCAAAGACGATGACAAAGGTATGGCATATAAATGAAGTTAGAGCTTATGTATGCATCATGTAAAGATTTACAAGAACATTTTTTCAAGCGCTCTTGTGTTCCTCTGCAGATGTGGAGAGTGTGATGAACAGCATCGTCTCCCTGTTGCTGATTCTGGAGACGGAGAAACAGGAAGCTCTCATTGAGAGTTTATGTGAGAAGCTGGTGAAGTTTCGTGAGGGTGAGCGGCCCTCGCTCAGGATGCAGCTGTGAGTGCTTTCACTTTATTGTTGAAATGAATCTCTTTTTTCTTGTTCAGTTGTTTTAATTAAACTCTTTGTTTTTAGCTTGAGCAATCTGTTCCATGGTATGGATGAGAACACACTGGTGAGGCACACTGTGTACTGCAGTCTGATTAAAGTGGCGGCCACCTGCAATGCCATTGCATTCATACCTACAGACCTGGACCAGGTAAAGACATCAGCTTGATGTCAAAAATATCATAGTCTTTCCTTTTTGTAGTATCTCACAAAAACAACCAGGAAATGTACAGCTCATATTTCACCTCTTAATTAACACACAGTGAAAAATTAAGCCCCCTTTCTACAGTTAGTAGCCTACTGTAATGTAAAATTTAAATTTAAACTACGCATTTGTCCAGTATACTAAATGCATCCGTAAACTGCATTTGCTAGTGATTAAAAAAAAGTTGTCCTGATGGGTGTTACAGTAAAGAGAATGAGTATGTTCTTACTCTTGAGTAAATGAAGAAATTACAGTTTTAAAAAAAAAGTGTGTGTGTTACAGAAATGAGAATTTAGGTTGGAAATGTATTTTTAAATATTGTATAACATATAAATCAAGAAATCCCAGGATTCATTTTCTTAAGTAGGCTTTTTCCTAAAATCTGTTTTCCAAGAGTATGTTATAGATTGTAAAGACGTTATCTTTGCATATGTTGCATTTTTCTTTTTTAAATCAATCTCGTAGTGTTTAATCTTGTGAAAATGTCAATCTCATGTTCATTTGCCTCCAATTTGAGTGCCACACCCACATCTCAACATCCAATCAACAACAGATGCATAGAACCAAGTCCTTGCCCTACATCTGTTCTTTTTGAAATGCTTATTATGTATAGCCAACATTAGCTTTAACCCTTAAACTGCTCATTTCTCTTAGTATTTATGTAATTAGGAAAAGATTCCCAGCATGATTGGTGTTTTGTGTTCTGTGCAGGTGCGCAAGTGGATTATAGACTGGAATCTGAATACAGAGAAGAAGCACACTCTGCTCCGTCTGGTGTATGAAGCGCTGGTCGACTGCAAGAAGAGGTACCTGCTCATTTGATTTCAGGTCAGCTGTGTCCAGGGATTGTGGTTTTTGCTTATTTGACTTTTATACTCTTGTGTCTTTCAGTGAAGCTGCAGCTAAAGTGATGGTGGAGTTACTGGGCAGTTACACAGAGGACAATGCTTCACAAGCTCGAGTGGATGCACACAGGTATGACCTTCTCTGCTCAGTTCTCTCACTTTTGATCTGCTTTTGTCTTTGTTAATGATTTACACCTACGTTCTGCTCTCCAGGTGCATCGTCCGTGCCCTGAAAGACCCAAACACCTATCTGTTCGACCATCTGCTGGCTTTGAAACCAGTGCGCTTCCTGGAGGGAGAACTCATCCATGATGTAAGAAAATACATTTTTTAAATTAATACTTACTTGATTTCAATCATTTTTAGAAATTCTCTGGATAGAGCACATCTTTCAGGGTTTCCGTGGGGCATTAAAAAGCATTAAAAGTCATTAAGTGGATTTTGCTAAAATTATAGCCTTAAATAGCATTAAAAGTCATTAAATTTAGATGGTTTTTTAGATGGTTTTGAATAAAAATAATGCCAGTTTACTTTGAATATAGTGCTTTCATAATTAATAACTTTTTAATTTGCTGTCGCAAAATATGTACATTGGTGTGATACACACGCGGAACATTTTGGTAATCGCCTCCGATCAGTGCGAAATGGCCATAACACCGGATGTTTGGACAGCACCGGACTAAAGTAAAACTAAGAGCAGAGAATGTTAATTTTGTAAATTCAGAAAGAAATTGTGTAGTGCAATTGAGCAATTTCGGCGAGAATGATTCTGATTTTATTATATTCGGTGTAAATGACAACTGATAATGAATAATGTATTGACAGTAACAAGGTCGCACATTTTGAAGCTCACGCAGCCGGTGTGTGCAGGGCCGGATTTACACACAGGCATTCTAGGCACGTGCCTATGCTCACTCGTCCAGGGAGGGGCCCCAAACACAATGAAGAGATATATAATATTTTTGTTATACTATGGGCTATCTACAACAGTAAAAGAACCAAAGCCCCAGAAGACATTGAGCAAATAAATATAACAAACAATAAGGGTGAAAAATTACAAACAATTTCCATCTCTTCCACCTTTTTATGTACGGAAATCACGCTTTCTTTCTCCCTTTCTCTCTCACAGACTCACACACAGTACAGACACGCACTCACGCACAAACGCGGAGACACGCGCAGAAACTTGTCAGAGCTGCCCCGTGAATTTATCAAAAAAATAGTTTCGCATAGCTGTAGTGAGGTTCTTGAAGCAGTTCAACTTAAAGATTCTCTATTAGTAGACGCTGCTGCTGAACACTGCTGAGAGACGCACAGACGCAGGTATTCACACGCACTAAATCTCTCTCTCTCTCTCTCTCTCTCTCTCTAATAACTGCATTAGCCTGCATATCAATGGCTCAAGTCTCTGTTATTAGCTCTAAAATGCCGTTTTGGAATTTGCAGCGGATGGTTTGCAATTAGGTGCCTAAAAAATTAATTCAACACACATGAGATTTCAGGATGGAAACATGGAAGAAAAAAAAAAGGTAATTGCGACGTTTTATCTCACAATTCTGACTTTTTTTTTCTCGCAATTGCGAGTTTATATCACGCAATTCAGAGAAAAAGAAGTCAGAGTTGTGAGATAAAAAGTCACATTAACTTTTTTTTTTTTTTATTCAGTGGCGGAAGAAACATGTCAAATGTCATGAAACAAATCATCTGGAAAATGTCTTGATATGTGTGATTGTGACTCCAGGCTGTTAAAATTATTAGAGAAATAATGCACTCCCGAAGTGGTTATTTGGCCACGTCGCCACGCCTATTAAAGGAATGGTCTTTCTCAGTTCTCAAACAAATTAAGAACTACATTCGATTTTTATTGACTGAACATAAGCTGTGACAGTTTCCACTGATTAAGAAATATTTTAGTTT
Source organism: Spinibarbus caldwelli (assembly GCA_039654775.1). NCBI lineage: Eukaryota > Metazoa > Chordata > Actinopteri > Cypriniformes > Cyprinidae > Spinibarbus > Spinibarbus caldwelli. Next base: position 27,427,256 of record CM077239.1, read on the forward strand.
GCTTGGGTGGTAATATTAGGCCTGTCATATTAATAGGGAGGGGGTCCAAAAATTTGTTTTGCCTATGTCACGAAAAGAGGTAAATCCGGCCCTGGGTGTGTGTGAGAGAATCTTGTGGAGAAATCAAAACAAATGAGCGCAACAGCACAGACAACTCATAGAACAAACATACTGTGGAAAAAAAAAAATTTGTTTTTATAATTATACCATATGATGTAGCCTAGTTAAGCAACATGAGACCACCAAGAGAGTGTTGATTCCCGAATATCAGCACCATTGCAGATTTGACATTGATTTTATTCACTCTATAAACAAGTGATAATCTTGTTTATAGAGTGAATAAAATCTAATCTCCGAGCAGTTTCGCTTTTGAATTAATCATTTGAGTCAATGATTCAGTGATCCATTCATAAAGATAGACACTTGCTTGATTCTTGAATGAATCAGTCTCTGAATGAATCTCTTGAACTAATGATTTAAATGTTCACTAATTAACACAGTCACTTGACGCCACCTACTGGCAGTTTACTCTCATATTTTAAAGTATCATTGCATTTTTCCCAACTTTTCGTATTTGTATATTAAAAATAAGGCAGAGGCTATTTACACTAAGTGCAAATAGCAATAGATACTATTTACACTAAGTGTAAATAGCAATTAGATTCTATTTACACTAAGTGCAAATATCATTTTCTTTGCGATAGATACTATTTACACTAAGTGCAAATAGCGATGGATGCTATTTACACTAAATGCAAATAGCAATGGATGCTATTTACACTAAGTGCAAAAAGCTATAGATTCTATTTACACTGTTAAAAATAGCAATATTTTCTGCTATTTATACTACTTATTGCAAATAGTGACAATTATCTGCACCTCAGTATTGTAGAACATCATAAAACAGTACGCAATAATAACGTATTGAGTGCAAATTATAGTTTTAATTCAAATTAGGCTATTAAAAGGATGCCACCTATAAAGCCCTCCCTACACCTACCCTAACCCTACCTGATACTTTATTTTCAACTTTTTGATTATTTCCTTCATTTTTATTGAAAATAAATGCCTTTCCGATGCGATATGAGATTTGAAAAGGGAGAAAAAAATTCGGCAAAAGGCGGGTTCGAACTCGGGTTGATCGCGTCAAAAAGCATACGCCTTACCATCTACGCCACTGAAACTGATTGTAAACATGCGTATTTTTGCAGTGTTGACTGTCCCAATCACACGTTGGTGTGTGGAGTTAGTGTAAATAGCCTCTGCCAACAAGGCGGGCTATTTACACTTAGTGTAAATAGACACTCCGTAAAAATAATTTAAAACACTAAGCTCATAACATTATTCATCCAGCTGTAATTTTGAAATGTAAATTCATTAATGAAATGTAAGAATTTGATATGAAAGATAATGCAAACATTTTAATTAGATTAGGGGGAGAAAAAAAAAGAAAAAATTGCGCTTTATTTAAAAAAAAACACCTTGGAAATCAATTTAATATCACAAATATGCTAATTTCAGTAAGTAAGAACTGATATAGAAGTAATAGTTTAAATTATGTAGATTTTGTCACATATCCAAGATTATCATCATTGCATTATTGTCAAATTGAATGGTTAATTTAAAACATAGGCCTATAACTGGTCAAAGTTTGGGATCATTAAGATTTTTTAATGTTTTTGAAAGAAGTCTCTTATGCTTACTAAGGCTACATTTATTTGATCAAAAATACAATAAAAACAGTAATATTGTGAAATATTATTTCAATTTATAATTACTTTTTTTTTTTTAAATATAATTTATCCCTGTGATTCAAAGCTGAATTTTCAGCATCATTACTCCAGTCTTCAGTGAAATCATTCTAATATGCTGATTTGCTGCTCAAGAAACATTTCTGATTATCAATATAGAAAACAGTTGTGCTTATTCTTTTTTTTTTTTTTTTTTTTTTTTTTTGAGGAAACAAACCACAATATTATCCTTAAAAAATACAATAAAAATAAATACTTTTATTCAGCAAGGACAAATTAAATTGATGAAAAGTGACAGTAAAGACATTTGTAATGTTACAAAAGATTTTATTTCAAATAAATGCTGATTTATTTAAAATATTTATGCTGAAAAGTAAAATATATCATGATTTACACAAAAATGAAGCAGAAAAATTGTTCAATATTGATGATAATAATAAGAACCGTTATTAATGATTGAGCACCAATAATCATAACAGAGCAGCAAATCAGCATATTAGAATGATTTCTGAAGGATCATGTGACACTGAAGACTGGAGTAATGATGCTGAAAATTCAGCTTTGATCACAGAAATCAATTACATTTTAACAGATAGTCACATAAATAACATTTATTTTAAATTTAAATAATCTTTCTCAATATTACTATTACTGCAGCCTTAGTGAGCAGAAGATACTTATTTCAAAAACTTTAAAAACCTTTGACTGGTAGTGTGTGTAGTATATATATTTATGTATTTATTTATGTATGTATGTATGTATGTATGTATGTATGTATGTATGTATTTATTTATTTATTTATTTTTTATTTATTTATTTATGGGTCGTGTATGGCATTAAACATTTTTTAAAATGGCATTAAAAAGGCATTAAAAAACATTAAATTAGATTTGATGATACCTGCAGAAACCCTGTCTTTCTCTTTCCAGCTCCTGACTATCTTTGTCAGTGCAAAGCTTGCTGCATATATGAAGTTTTACCAGAGCAACAAAGACTTCATTGAGTCTCTCGGTGAGTACAGTCATCTTTATATGATTCAGTCGTGACCATGACACTCTAAAAAACAAAAATGCAAAGTACACAAATAATGTTGGGATTTAATTAGATTGAACTTCTTTTACAAGTACATAATGAAGAAAAACTTTTCAATTTATCCGTTTATCTGCTATCTTAATTTTGATACCTTAAAATACTGTATGAATTAAGAATATTAAGAGTATTAATACAATAAAACAATAATTCTAACACATTTATATGCTTATTATACACACAAGTTCTTAATATCAAATGAAGATCTACCACTATGCTGTAAGTCCAGTATGTCTTATGTTTTATTATTGTGCTGGTTTAACTTCTCTTTAGGAAATTCTATTACTCAGCAAACACTTTTGAAGAAATTTTTAACTATGGACCCCAAATTCATTTTAGCGTTTCTATCTAAAGCAAACTGTAAAAACCTTATATAAGTTTTTAAATTGCTCTTTTATACTATTTCAGCTTGTTTAAATAGCCAAGGAAGCTGGCATGGTGTTAAAACACCAAACAACGATATACATTATTTATTAATATTTTATATTTTGTTACATTATTACTTGTATAATTTTATTTTGCTCTATTTCAGCCATTTTTAATTTGTATAAAAGAAAAAGCATTTATTTTGTACTGTGGTTAGTCTAGTGTAATTGTAACTTTTAAAGCTACTGTTAATTAGCATTGATGAATGTTGCTTCACATTTAAAACAACATTTAATAAAAAGTTAACTTGTCTTCTGTGCATCGCTGCTCATCTTTTATTTGTTTTTAAATGCACTGGAGTGTTGAGCATAGGCTCACATGCATGTCTGTTATCTGTGGTGTCACTGGACTGGTGGAATTTGACTCTCAGCAGTTTTGGTTCTTTTAAAAGACAAACGTTAATTAGAGCAGGATCCTCCCTGCCATTGACCAGAAACAGCTAGTTCAGACTAGTCCTGATGAAGTGTTGATCTAATTGTTCACCCGCTGCGCCTCCCTCTGAAACCTAAAGGGAACAGCTCACTGACCTTCTTTTCATTTGATGATTTTATAATTAACATAAACAGATTTTCTGTTGAGAGGGTGAAACAGAGAATATTTACAGTCTACATCAGCATCTTCACCTACAGCCAATAACATCTTAATAGAGTCCAACAGTGACTGCTCAATTTTTCAGTGTATTTTCCCATTTTTTTTCCCATGATCTAATTGAATCAGCAACAATAAAATATTGATAATTAAAGACTATTGATTGCTATAAGTCATTGCCTGTAAAATATGCATATTTATATGAATATTTAAACATATAGTTTAATTTTCATTGTTATTCATAATGCCAGAGAATGTAATTTGCAATATAAAGTGGTGTGAAAAATTGTTGGCCCCCTTCCTGATTTTTTTTTTTTTTTTTTTTTGCGTGTTTGTCACACTTTAATGTTTCAGATCATCAACAAATTTAAATATTAATCAACGATAACACAAGTAAACACAACATGCAGTTTTTAAATGAAGTTTTTTATTTTGAAGGGAAAACAAAATCCAAACCCACATGGCCCTGTGTGAAAAAGTGCTTGCCCCCTAAACCTAATAACTGGTTGGGCCACCCTTAGCAGCAACAACTGCAATCAAGCGTTTGTGATAACTTGCAATGAGTCTGTTACAGCGCTGTGGAGGAATTTTGGCCCACTCATCTTTGCAGAATTGTTGTAATTCAGCCACATTGGAGGGTTTTCGAGCATCTCAATAGGATTCAGGTCAGGACTTTGACTAGGCCACTCCAAAGTCTTCATTTTGTTTTTCTTCAGCCATTCAGAGGTGGACTTGCTGGTGTGTTTTGGATCATTGTCCTGCTGCAGAACCCAAGTTTGCTTCAGCTTGAGGTCACAAACACATTGTCCTTCAGGATTGTTTGGTAGACAGCAGAATTCATGGTTCCATTTATCACAGCAAGTCTTCCAGGTCCTGAAGCAGCAAAACAGCCCCAGACCATCACACTACCACCACCATATTTTACTGTTGGTATGATGTTCTTTTTCTGAAATACTGTGTTACTTTTACGCCAGATGTAATGGGACACACACCTTCCAAAAAGTTAAACTTTTGTCTCGTCAGTCCACAGAGTATTTTCCCAAAAGTCTTGGGGATCATCAAGATGTTTTCTGGCAAAACTGAGACGAGCCTTTATGTTCTTTTTGCTCAGCAGCGGTTTTCGTCTTGGAACTCTGCCATGCAGGCCATTTTTGCCCAGTCTCTTTCTTATGGTGGAGTCATGAACACTGACCTTAACTGAGGCAAGTGAGGCCTGCAGTTCTTTGGATGTTGTTCTGGGGTCTTTTGTGACCTCTTGGATGAGTCGTCACTGCGCTCTTGGGGTAATTTTGGGGTAATTTAACACTTTTTCACACAGGGACATGTGGGTTTGGATTTTGTTTTCCATTCATAAAAAAAAAAAATAAAAAAAAAAACCTTCATTTAAAAATTGCATGTTGTGTTTACTTGTGTTATATTTGATTAATATTTAAATTTGTTTGATGATCTGAAACATTAAAGTGTGACAAACATGCAAAAAAATTTAAAATCAGGTAGGGGGCCAACAATTTTTCACACCACTGTATATATAAAAAGAGTATAAAGTATATCATACATATAAAATATATCAAAAAGTTTTAAAATAAAAAAATCCAGCGTGCTACAGTGAAATTTCTAAATATATTTGAAGTTATATTTTTTGCAATGTGCTTCTGTAAAATATATCAAAGTATATTTTTTTTTTTTAAATCTTTTTTCTATTTTTGTTTTTTGTGCAGCGTCATTATGTGACTTATTTAAAGCACAGTCCAGTGGCATAATGTTGCTTTGAGGATCCAGTTGAATACCGAATGCTTCATGTTCTGTTTTCAGGTTTGTCTCATGAGCAGAACATGGAAAAAATGAGGCTGTTGACGTTCATGGGCATGGCAGTAGAGATGAAGGAGATCTTGTTCGATACAATGCAGCAGGAGCTGCAGATCGGTGCTGAAGATGTGGAGGCCTTTGTCATTGACGGTACAGCTCTGCACTCCCTTTGGGGTCCTTTATTTGAACTGTTTTGTCATTACATGATATGTCTGTATTTGGTAATTTATGTATTCGGCTGTGTTCTGAGACCAACACAAATTTCCCTGACTGGGACAATAAAGTATAACTGTAAAACCAAACTCAACTGTATATGTAAACTGAATGTTAAAAAAGCTTTACATCCATGTTTTTGTACAACAAACATACTTACTGTATTTTCCTGTGAATTTCTAGCTGTTCGGACCAAAATGGTCTATTGCAAGATCGACCAGACACAGCGGAAGGTTGTGGTTAGGTAAGTCATTACCTGATTTCGATTTCAGACAAAGTAAAAACACACACATACAGTTTGTGAGAAGTAGTAGTAATAGTTGTGTTGGGTTGTGTTTGAAAATCTGCCCATACTGATATGATTGGCTTCTGTCTCACTTCCTGTAGCCACAGCACACACCGCACTTTTGGCAAACAGCAGTGGCAGCAGCTGTATGATACACTGAGCTCCTGGAAACAGAATCTGGCTACTGTGAAGAGCAGCCTTCAGACGCTCTCTCCCACTGCCTGACACAGCTGCTTCTGTTTTTATACACATCCAATAAAAGACCCATGAAGACCATCATGTTTCTGCTTCACTGTCAGTGCTGTATAAAGGATAATGGACAGCCAGATGGTCATTATTGTTAAACGAACCCTCTTCAGGGTCCATTGATGTTTCATCACTCTGAAAGGGTTTATTTATCATAGTGACTAACTGAATGTACATTATCCCACTTATTACATGGGTAACTCATATAAATAAATTATTGGACATGAAATATTAATTTGATTAAAAGCCTTTTAAGTCCAGTCACATGAAGTAATAGCACCTCTCCCACAAGCCTCATGATTTGACATTTGTTAAAATCATAACCTTAAATATGAGTAATAGTAAACTATGAAATATGACCACATTAGTATTCTCAGTAACTTACTGACTTAAACACCAGGAAGGCACCTTGGCTGCATCCAAAATCACATAATTGCATACTATATATTTGGCAAATAAGAGTGCATGAACAGAGCAGTATGTCCAAAAGTAGACGAATAGTACCTGGGTGACTTATTACTTATTCTGAAGTCTGCATATGATGGATACCTTACTATCCAATGAAGCCACAGAAAATATTATTATTATTAATGTCATAAGCAATGATACAATGAGAAATATGCAATAAAATAAAAATATAATAAATCCATGCTAGAGTACAACAAAATAATAATATACAAGCAGAGTGCAGCTATTGATTGTCAAGTGAAGAGATGTGAATGAAGCAGTAAATGGCTTGGTCAAACTGGAAGTGAATAAACTGGAAGACAGAATTCCCTGGTTACAGGATTCTATGTGTCTATATTTAGCATTACAAAGATTAACTCTGGAAATGAGAGGATATTATGATAAAGTAAGACATTTTTTAAATCCTTTAGACATGTTAATAGATGCATGATGACGTAAGTCAACTTCAACACATTTTCAGCACACTTGATTTTGACGCTGAACACTTTAAGGTTGAGATAAATTGTCTGAGAAATATTACAATGAAATGCAGAACTTTCCCTCTTCCTTCCCTTCTTCATTTGCACTCACTATCCCAGGTTAACAGTTTGTGCCCAAATGACGTGTTGTGTGAGATTTACCAGTTATGTCTCCTTTTCTCTATCCACTGTGTCCGATTTCATGACCCCGCTTTATCATGATCTGATACAGGGTGAATCATATTTCTGCTCTGAGAGAAGTTGTAGCTAATATTTCTTATCTCTCTTGTTATACGGTGGCCCCACAAAGCATTTGGGCACTTAAGACACACTTAAAAATGAATTTCATTAGTGGATGTATGAAATCAGTTCTGTTCTCCTCAGGTTCACACAAGTGTAGTCATCGTGTGTGTGTGTGTGTGTAAAAGTAAGAAAATACAACCATTTTAGTTGTCATTACAATTATTATTCAAAATTATTAAAAAATAAAAATATATATGTAAAAATATTAAAGTGCCACTAATGGAGTTTAGTTCTAAATTTTTGTTTATTCCAGCTATTTCATTTAAAATTGTGTTTTAGCAGTCTGGTTAAATTATTGAATAACTGCAGATGGATAAAACAGAATTCCACTTTGCTTGTGCTGTGTATTTCATTAAAATAAATTCCACCTGTTTGGATATTTTGTTTTTCAATGACTTTCAGGCTTTTACAACTTCTAAAGTTTCCAGTTCCCTTTTTTGTGGGGCTCTCTGTACATATTTCCTACTTTGTGTGTGATAACCTAGTTGTTTTTAATAAAAAGCCTGCATGCAGTTGAGTAATAGTTGGATGATTTTCTGCTGAGCTTAAAATGCTCTGCCAAAGCTGATGAAAGTCGATATCTTAATTTCAGCACAAAATAAACAGAATAAATCTTTTTCTCAGCATGCGTTTATAAACTTGGCATACTTCCGACATTGTAAAACATGAATCCAGCATCATAGCAGGAGGTATTTCCCATTGTAAAGAAATTATCGCATTTCCAGCAGCAGACCCCAGTTATCCATCATTATTCATCCAGAGCAGAGCGCATGTTTAAAATCCTCCGGGCAGATAAAGACAGGAATGTGACTCTTATATCAGCTCACTGCCAGGCTCTGTGCAGCGGGCCGCTTATGGCAAGCTGTTTTAACATTTAATCCTTAAAACGTATAGTATCTATTTTCATGCTATTAGTAGGCCTACTCATTTTTAGATATTGAAAAAAAAATCATACCGGAACATTCAAATCTGTGTTCGCGCTGCTGCTGACACAGAGCTACCATGTTTTAGGTAAAACAGCTTCTTTTCAACTACACAGTATTATTTCTATCTTACAGTCATTCATATTATCAGAAATACTGGGATAAAAGTCTATAGTTCGGATATAAACACTGATGTCTATGGTAGCGATCAAAATAGAGCAAATCACCTTTTGAAAGTGGCACTTCCAATACGTTTGTGTCGATTACATTGTTTCGCCATTAGGTGGCGACAAGTGACTGTTAAAAAATTTATTTGTCATTGAATCATTCTTTCAAGAGATTCGTTCAAAAACGCAGAATTATCCAGTAATGAAACAAGTGAAGTAGACTATTTATGAGTGAGCCATTGAATCTTTCATTCAAACCACTTTTTCATAAATTTAATATTAAAAATTGGTTTATTAAATATATTTTAAATATATATAGTATATATTAAAGTGTGTAATGATTCATTCAATTTAATTATACACTTTTAAACAGACTGCAACAATTAATATTTTGTCGTACTTTATTTTGTATATTTCAGAATTGTGGAAGAATCGTGATTTCTATTTGACTCAAAAAAAAAAAATTTATTCAGAATTGTGCTGCTCTACTAGCATCTATTCCATTAGGTACTAGTACTTATTTGTTGGCTACTAGTGGTTATTCTGTATGTACTACTAGTACTTTTTGAAAAGATGCTAGTGCTTGTTCGTTAGATAGTTCTTATTACTAGTACTAATTCATTAGATACTAGCACCTATTAAATAAATACTAGTACTTTTTTGTACTTATTTTTTTTAGATATAGTACTTATTCATTAGATACTATCTATTAGATGCTACTCATTCATTCATTAGATACTACCTATTAAATGGATACTACAAGTGCATCTCAATAAATTAGAATGTTGTGGAAAAGTTCATTTATTTCAGTAATTCAACTCAAATTGTGAAACTCGTGTATTAAATAAATTCAATGCACACAAACTGAAGTAGTTTAAGTCATTTGTTCTTTTAATTGTGATGATTTTGGCTCACATTTAACAAAAACCCACCAATTCACTATCTCAACAAATTAGAATATGGTGACATGCCAATCAGCTAATCAACTCAAAACACCTCCAAAGGTTTCCTGAGCCTTCCAAATGGTCTCTCAGTTTGGTTCACTAGGCTACACAATCATGGGGAAGACTGCTGATCTGACAGTTGTCCAGAAGACAATCATTGACACCCTTCACAAGGAGGGTAAGCCACAAACATTCATTGCCAAAGAAGCTGGCTGTTCACAGAGTGCTGTATCCAAGCATGTTAACAGAAAGTTGAGTGGAAGGAAAAAGTGTGGAAGAAAAAGATGCACAACCAACTGAGAGAACCGCAGCCTTATGAGGATTGTCAAGCAAAATCGATTCAAGAATTTGGGTGAACTTCACAAGGAATGGACTGAGGCTGGGGTCAAGGCATCAAGAGCCACCAATTCACTAAAGGCCAATAATTCACTAAAAATGTTTTTTTTTTTTTTTTTTTTTTTTTATTGATCTTATGAAGTATTCTAATTTGTTGAGATAGTGAATTGGTGGGTTTTTGTTAAATGTGAGCCAAAATCATCACAATTAAAAGAACCAAAGACTTAAACTACTTCAGTCTGTGTGCATTGAATTTATTTAATACACGAGCTTGACAATTTGAGTTGAATTACTGAAATAAATGAACTTTTCCACGACATTCTAATTTTTTGAGATGCACCTGGAGCTCTTAATTATTAGATACTAGTACTTATTTCAGTTGTTACTATTCTGTTGTTACTAGTAACACATTTTGAATTTTTGCCATTGACTTTCATGGGCAGATAACTATTCAGTTTTGATTACCTATGTATTCCAGTTGTGACTAGTATATATTGTACTAGTAGCCTACTAGTAATTATACCTTACTAGTACTCATTTTTTTAGATACTTGTACCTCATACATAATCGTTAGATACTATAGTACTTATTTAAATACTTGTACCTATTAAATAGATATTTATTAAATAGATAATATTTATTAAAAAGTAGTTAGTATAATAAGATTTGTTACTAGTAAGAATTACAAAAGTTACTAGTGTCTAATAAATAAGTGCCTAATGAATAACTTCTAGGATCTACTGGTATCTAATGAATGCAATAGTATTTAATAAATATGTACTAGTATCTAATGAATACGGAATAGTTGATATCTGAATGACAGATACCCATAGAATTCAATGGTAAACATTTGAAATGTGTTACTAGTAACAGTAGAATAGTTAGTTGCTATTGAAATAAGTGCTAAAATCTAATAAATATGAACTAGTATCTAATAAATAAGTATAAGCACTAGCAGCTAAGTACTAGTACTCAATGGAATATATACTAGTTAGCTTAAAAATAATAATAATTACAAAAATAAATACTAGCATTAAATTAGATACTAGTAGGTTTAATAAATGTGATGTTAACAAAGCTTGCCATAGTACGTCACTGCAACAGTGTCCAGACCCCTGCTGAAATAGTGCAGCCTATTACTGTTCAATTAGCACCAGTCTCCAGGAGGACCACAAATACATCACTGCTGTTAAACTGGGGACTTTTTCTGGCTGTAGATCATCTGTGTGAGGCAGAGGAGGAGTTGCTTTCCCCAGAAAGCATAGATATGAGGCGATCAGGTTATAAAGTGATGGTGTTTGTTTGTGTTCTTTGGTATGTTCAAGATATTTATATAAATATATTTATTTTTTGCGGTCTCCATGGAGCAAGAAGTAATCTTATCAGCTGCATGGTAATGCATTGAGAGTCTTGTTGATGTTTCATAGAAGACATGAACATACATTTGGTCCTGGTGAATGTTACACGTGCTTCTGTACATTTAACAATGCTCTTGAGAATCGTTTGGACCAGAAAAAACTGAGATTAATTACAAACATGCAGTCTGTAATTATATTCCGCAGTCCTCAAGGGTCAAAGACAGTGCTTTAGTCTCCTGACACTGAATATGTCATTAGTACAAGCCTGTATGACTTGCATCAAAATGATTGCCTCTGTCTACTTGAGGTACAAATAAATAAATAAATAAATAAAATCCAGTTTACAATCTAATCTGTAGATGTCAGCTGAAAATTGTCATTTTCTCACGGTTTTCTCTACTAGTGGTTATGTTAGTTTCAAATATTTCGAGGTTTTTTTTTTGGTGAATTCTGTCCTCCAAACATATACACATTAAGATAAAATTATAAATTACAGTTAACTAAAACCAAAACCATAAAAATAAATTAATAAAAACTATAGATGTTATAGATGTTTTTATGAAAATTAAACTAATAAAAATGACAAAAAAAATCACAACAAAATCACTAAAATGTAAACTAAAATTAAAATGAAAACCAAAAATATAACAATAAAAAAGAATTCAAAATATTTATAAAAAAATTAATAATCGTATCAGTGGTATTAAAATAACTCTGATTCAGACAAGAGTAAACTATAAAATAAAGATCAAAAATTGTTTTCAGGAATAGGGATAAGTGCCAGTTTGGAATAAGCTATCACATGTTTTTTTTTAAATATATTAATTTCATTTAAAAAAAAAAAAAAAGTTGATTAATTATCACAAGATTATAAAAAATTAAATTCAACATTTGCTCAAAGCTTTCAACCACAAGAACTGTGGACAGCAAGTTTTCAGTGCCATCTAGTGGTTAATGAAAATAACATCCACCTGTGGCTGAAATGCTTTAAAGGGAAAGAAAGAAAGAAAGAAAGAAAGAAAGAAAGAAAGAAATAAAGAAAGAAAGAAAGAAAGAAAGAAAGAAAGAAAGAAAGAAAGAAAGAAAGAAAGAAAAACCTGACCAAACCAAAGAGTTGATGGTCCCTGTTGACTTCCATTGTATTATTATTATTTCTTTTTTTTCTTTTCCCCATACCGTGGAATCCAATGGGTTCCATCAACTGTTTGGTTAATCATATTCTTCCAAATAAAAGGTTTGGAACAACTTGTGGGTAAGTAATATTATTTTTGGGTGAACTATCCCTTTAATTTTTATATATATAATTTTGAATAGTATTTTCACTGTTGCTTGCGAATATGAAATTTGGTAAACAAACTAAAAGGTTAATATATCCAAGATCCTTGTCTGTTTTGTTTTCATAAAATATAATAATATCTTCACATTCACAGTGGTGAAAACATAATTTACTAAAGTTAAAATCAAAATTACAATCAAAACTGTCTCCAGCATTACAAAATGACAAACATCATGAATGTCAGCATGTTTAGCACTGACAGGATAGTTGAAAAATGTTAAAGTAAACCTCATTTACCTCAAGCAACCACTTGAAGCGTACGTCATGAAACGTAATGAATATTCATGAGCTGATCTTTTCGGTGAAATCGGGATTTGTTCTCGCTCTGCTCTCGCTCAGGTAAGACGATCGATTATTCAGGTCTGAGCAGGTGTTTCCTAATTCAACAGTGTTTGTGTTGTAAACAGAAACTATCATTTCCTGGAACACAACAAATGGCATTTCGTCCAATCCATGAATGTCTTCAGGTGCTCTCTGGAAATTAATTAAAGTTGAACGCTAATCTCTGGAAATATAAACTAACATTGTAAGGTAAGTCATGTGATAGCTTCCTTCACATTCTTTCGATTTCGACCAGCAAAGCTAAGGCCTATATCCTAATAAAACCGAATTTGACTTATTCAAATTAAAACTAACACCGGAAAGAACAACTGAAACAATTGTATCTGTTATTACTGGATTGGTTTTCTGGAATTTCAGCTTCTGAAATAACACACTGTGTGTTTGTGGGATTCAATCTGTCGTTGAATAGCCCGATTTTTGTCCTTTCCCCCCGCAGTTGACTAGAAATGCTTATATTTGTCCTCCTGCTGTGTCATTTCACTTTATGTGGACACTGTGCGTGTGTGACAAAGACCCTTCAAATACCAGCAGATCAAGACAGTAAAGGTGGGCAACATTTACATTTTGTTTTTAAACATAATAATGAAAGCACATGCTCCTATTAAAACCCTATCATGATGTAGGATAGGATAAGTGTATGTTTATGAGACTTATTATGATATAATGATATCCATTGCTTCAGTTCATTGTATTATTATGGTTATATTCAAATGTACTTTATATTTGTATCAAAGTCAGTCATCTCTATATCTGTTACAAACACTACCTTTGATTATTGAGTGACACTATATTTTCAGTCACATCTGACATATTTATTGGTGCCGTGTAGTGTTTGTTGTGGATCAGGAGGCCAACACATTTTTAGGACGCCACCTTTTGTTCAACCGCTTCGACTTTGAGATCTTCACCCCAGGTAATCTAGAACGGGAGTGTTATGAGGAGATATGCAGTTACGAGGAGGCTCGGGAAGTCTTTGAGAATATCCCTGCTACAGTTGAGTAATCCCATTATTATTCTTGACTAATGAATTTTATTCTTTACACAGACTGAGACAACCACTCCTAGTTAAATGACGTTGTCATGTGTACTTGCCCATGGGTTGGATTTGGGTAGACAACTCTTATTTTTAGGCAGTACAAATAAGGATTATTATTAAGAAGTGATACTAGCGTGTGTTTGGAGCGACACACTCCCTGCACTCCCAGCATCTGATTATCAGTTCTTAATACACCTGCATTAACAAACACCCATTTGTTAATTTCATACTGGACAGTAATTTAATTCGCATTTCATTTTTGGTTTGACAGAATGACTTTTGGAAGAAATACACAGAGGGTGAGTTTTTGTCATGCATACGCCTGAAAGATTTACCCTTAACAGAAGCTGCAAGAACAAAACACTGAAATCTTTTCATCTTCTCAGTCAAATGTTTATCTACCAAAAGAAACCTGTTCATCCAGAGTTGTTAGCATATTATTTTAATATTCCCAGTTCACTAAAGTTCCTCTTCTTTTTAAACCACTTCAAAAAAAAAAAAAAAATCTGAAAAATCTGTTTTTTTGTTTTTTTTCCCTTGTGTATTTCGATGTATACTACCAGTAAACTGTTTGCAATAATTAGGATTATTTGAATTATTTATTTATTTATTTATTTTTTTTTTTGGAAAAAAGTCTTTTAAGCTCACAAAGATTGCATTTATTTAATCAAAAATACAGTAAAAACAGTCATTTTCAGCATCATTGCTCCAGTCGTCAGTGTCACATGATCCTTCAGAAATCATTATCATATGTGATTTGCTCCTCAAGAAACATTTCTGATTATCATCAATGTTGAAAACCGCTTTTGCTGCTTAATATTTTTGTGGAAACTGTGATACACTACCATTCCAAAGTTTGGGGTGAGAAAGATTTAAAAAAGAAAAGAAAAGAATTTATAAACATTTATAATGTTACAAAAGATTTATATTTCAAATAAATGCTGTTAATTTGTACTTTCTGTTCATCAAAGAATCCTACAAAATGTATCACCGTTTCCACAAAATATTAAAGGGGGAAACTTTTCTTAAATTAAAATAAGAAACATTATTAATAATTCAGCAATGATAATTGATAATAAATGCACCAAATCAGTATATTAGAATGATTTCTGAAGGATCAATACTGGAGTAATGGCTGCTGAAAATTCAGCTTTGACATCACAGAAATAAATTACATTTTAAGATTATAGTATATTCAAATAGACAACAGTTCTAAACTGTAATAATATTTCAAAATATTGTTTTTGTATTTTTGATCAAATAAATGCATAAGAGATGTCTTTGAAAGAAAAATATTCCAAACTTTTGACTAGTATTGAATGTACCAACTGCTTTTATTTTAAATTCATGTCCAGAGCACATGTTGTATTTTACATTTATTTTATTATTAGATATTATTATATGATTTTTGAGAACCTTGGGCTTATTTCCACCTGTATTCATAGATAAGGGTGAATCCCAATCAAAAGTTGATGTAACAGCGCTGCTGGTGGGCATCATCTCCGCTGGAGTCTTTATTGTTATAGTTGGCCTCTTTATCTGGTACTTCTGCCAGGGGAGGAATAAAGACCATGGCTTCCGAAGGTAAGGCTTTACAGTAACAAGTGTGAAGCACATTCTCTCTATTTGAGAGAATTATCCTAAGAGTTTTATCATTTGCTGTAGGATCTGGAGAGACTGATTGCAATGTTTTGTCTTTTTTAAATTTAGTTCCTTCAGACGTCGATCCACCCGAAGCAATGCCTCTGTGATCATCCGGAGACTGGAGGAGGTCTCTCTGCATCCTATTCCTCACACAAGCTCAGATGCCAGCCCAGATGCTCATGGGTTACCTTCTTATGAACAGGCCATCGCCATCAATGGACCACATGATGCCCCACCTCCGCCGTATCCTGGGTACCAACACGCACTTTCATTTGATCTATTCCCTTATAGTCCAGGTGATATGTGAATATAATGTTCACTTTTTCATAAAAGCATGAAGCTTGGTACACTTGTAAAGTTTGCGGCCCTAAACATTTTCAGAATTGGAGCCATCGCAAAAACACCTAGTTGTTGCCATGGCGACCATTTTACTTTCAACCAAATTATGTATTTTGTATCATATCTCCTAAACCAAACATGATAACACAGAAAAGGTGATGTCTACCCCTATGTTTTGATGGTCAAGGATTACAATGATACCATATACAACAACATAATCTGTTCAGGTGAAGAGTTAATAGTGAAATCAGCAATAAGCATCAAAGTATGACAGCATTTACAAAAGTCCATATTATGGCTATTGTTTTTTTCTTTCTTTGATAATTAACTATTATTTTATTCAATAATACATTAAAAATTGTTTTCAAGAATACTATCATATATTTCAGAGAAAATCATCTCAAGTAAGTGTATTTTTCCTTGACTCTCAGGCAGAGTCAGGTAGGTGGTAGTGTGTTTCTAAAACATTCTTGTTCTCAATGCTCTAACATCACACGCAGATGGCAGTTAATGGTTAATTCAGTCAATTCAGTGACGTTATGAGAAGGATTACAATGAAATCTCAGAAGATGCAGAATGAAATTTCAAACATATTTCATGTAAACTTAATTTACAATCACTCTCTGGAGCCAGAGTTGTCTATTATGTTGTCCACAAGGGGGAAGCCAGAGTCCTGCATGCGGGCGGGTACACACAGGTGAATCGCTAATATTTGATGTAACGGGTGGAATATTTATGTGTATGGTGTGGTGTGGGCTGGGCGGTGACAAGCACGGGCAGGTTGCGGGTCCAATAACCAAGACTATTTCGACTCGGTCCACTACACGCTGAGCAATGTAGCCAATCACGCTGCCACTGATTGACAGCTGTAGTGATTATATTAAAGGGGGCACTCTTTGCTTGCTTTCTGTATTCAATCTATTCACAATTTGAATAAAAGTTTTAATAAATGAGTTTTGTCTACCTCACATAGGAGATTTAACACAGGTGCGGTTCGGGTCACAGTTTTTATGTCAAGTGGGTCGGGTATGGGATTAAATTAGTGTTGCTGTCAGATAACGTGTCGGGTGTTCTGTTAATAACTGTGATTGTGGGAAGATCATTTCATCAGCCAGGAAATGTGAACGAAAATGCCTCTCTGTGATGTTACCACGAGGCATCCCTTACTTACAGATCTCAGACTTCTGGAGGGGATGTAGATTCGTAAGAGTGAGGCGGAAGTAGGAGGATGCTGAGCCTGTGGCTGTTCTGTACGCAAACATCAATGTCTTGAACTTGAACAATGTCTGAGCCGCCAGAGTTCAGCCAGAAGAGCATTGCAATAGTCCAGCCTAGAAATGACAAGGGCCTGGGCAAGAAGTTGTGCAGCATGCTCTGTTTGGAAGGGCCTGATCCTCCTGATGTTGTGCAATACAAACCTGCATGATCGAGCTGTCTTTTTGGTCCTTGAAGCTCAGCTGGTCACCAAAGAATGATTTTTGATGAACCAAGCAGGATGATGAAATCATGCTGTAGAGTCGGACTGGCAGGGAAAACAAGAAGCAGTCTTTGCCAGGTTGAGCTGCAGGAGATGTTCCTTCATCCATGTTGAGATGTTTGCCAGGCAGCCTGAGATCCATGCAGCTACTATTAGATTGTCTGGTTAAAATTAATGATAGAGCTGTGTGTCATCAGCATAGCAATGGTAGGAGAAACCATGTGCTTGTATAATGGGTCCCAGTGATGCAGTGTATATGATGAATAGGAGGGGTCCAAGAACTGATCCCTGAGGAAACCCTGTGACCAGCTGATGTTCTTTGGATACCTCTCCTCCCCAGGAAACCCTGAAAGACCTACCTGTGAGATAAGATTCAAACCAGTGGAGTAAAGATCCTGTGACGGTAGACAGGAGAATCTGATGATTCACAGTGTTAAAAGTGGCAGATAGATCCAGCAGAAAAAGAACTGATGATTTGGAATCAGCTTTCTCTGTCTGCAGGGCTATAGTGACCGACAGCAAAGCAGTTGAATGGCCACTTCTGAAACCTGATTGGTTAATGTTCAGTTGGTCATTCTGTGAAATAATGTAACTGTGTCTATAAAGGTGTGAACCAAATGGTCCATTCCATTAGAATAACAAAGGAACAGCATTCCTTAGGAACGTCTTGTAGATTGCAGGATCTCCAGTGGGAGGTCCTAACAGTATCTGTTGTTTGTAGCCCTTTTGTCTTCAGGTATAAAAATCTATCCTACAGACAGAACTTTGGGAGAAGCAAGGATTCATACAAGGGTTAAGATTGTTTGAAGGAAGACATGCTAACATCACTACTGATGAACTGCTACACTACACTACCAAGTGTCAGTTGCTGCATATACATCCAGAGAAGAAAAATGGGTGGATGAGGGAAGAGAGGATGACACTACAGAGGAAAGATGGAAGGGTGAAAGAGAGCATAGGTTTTGCCTAAAAGTAACTGGTAGAGGAATCGGTGGCACACAGGCTGTAATATGTAGGTTAAATGTAATAAAGAAACGATCAGAGATGCCTAGAGGTTTTACCAAATCTTGTCTGTGATACAATTGCATGTGTAAATTAAGTCAAGCTGGTTGCCTGATTTGTTAGTGCTTGTGGTGGTTAGCCATTTGAGATCAAATGAAGCTAAGAGTGGAAGTGGAAGTCTGCAGTGTAAGGCTTCTCCAGACGGATTTCGAAGTCACCAAAGACTACAAGTGGACTGCCATCCACAGAGAATGAGGACAGCAACCCATACAGCTTCTCTATAAAGGTGCCCAGCTGACAGGGAAGGTGATAAATCATTACAATATGGAGTTTAACAGGAGCTGTTACCATAATAGCATGAAACTCTAAAGAATTTTTATTGCATAGGGAAGAGTGGGTTGAGTATTTCCAATTATTAGCAATTAGAAGACCAGTACCCCTCCAACCTGAGGGGGGTGTGAGAGAAAGGGAAGTTGTTAGAAAGAACAGCAGGGGTTGCAGAGTCTTCTGGACCAATCCAGGTCTCAGTCAAGCCCAAGAATTCCAGAGACCCACAGAAAATGACAGAGGTGCAGCAGAAGAGGTGCAGATAGGACGCAGTTTAGCAAGATTGTGTTGCCATCTGCGTGTGATGTTAGAGCATTGTTGAGAGAGAACAAGAATGTATTGGAAACATACTACCACCTACCTGACTGCCTGAGAGGTAAGGAAAAATACACTTACTTGAGATGATTTTTTTTTACATCTCTGAAATATTACTAATGTAATGTAAATATCACTTATTATTATTATTATTATTATTATTATTATTAAATATGTAATATTTACATTACATTTAGTCATTTAGCAAACTCTTTTATCCGAAGCGACTTACAAATGAGGACAATAGAAGCAATCAAAACCAACAAAAGAGCAACAACATGCAAGCGATATGACAAGTCTCGGTTAGCCTAACGCAGTACACGTAGCAAGGTTTTTTTTTTTTTTTTTTTTTTTTTTTTTTAAACAAGTAGATAGAATATAGAAAAGAAAGCTAGTGTTTTAGTTTTTTTAAGAAAAGCTAGCAGTTACAGAATAAATATGCAATTGATAGAGGGTCGTGTGTGTGTGTTTTTTAAATAAAAAGAAAGGAGATAGATAAAATAAAATTAGAAAAGAGAATTCTAGAGTTAGAGGGTCAAATAAAGATGGAAGAGATGTGTTTTTAGCCGTTTCCTGAAGATGGCTAAGGATTCAGCTGCTCGGATTGAGTTGGGCAGGTCATTCCACCAGATGGGAACAGTTAATGAAAAAGTCAGAGAAAGTGATTTTGAGCCTCTTTGGGATGGCACAATAATGCGGCGTTCACTTGCAGAACACAAGCTTCTAGAAGGCACATAGGACTGAAGTATTGAATTTAGGGAAAGGGGTGCAGAGCCAAAGGTGGTTTTGTATGCAAACATTAATGCCTTGAATTTTATGCGAGCCGCTATTGGTAGCCAATGCAAATTGATGAACAGAGGTGTGATGTGTGTTCTTTTCGGCTCATTAAAGATTAATCTTGCAGCGGCATTTTGGGTTAATTGTAGAGGTTTGATGGAATTGGCTGGAAGACCTGCCAAGAGAGCATTGCAATAGTCAAGTCTGGACAGAACAAGAGCTTGAACAAGTTGTGTTGCATATTCCGAAAGAAAGGGCCTGATCTTCCTAATATTATATAAAGCAAATCTGCAGGACCGGGCAGTTTTAGCAATGTGGTCTGAGAGATTCAGCTTATCATCAATCACAACTCCAAGGTTTCTGGCTGTTTTTGAAGGAATAATGGTTGATGAGCCTAACTGGAAGGTGAAATTGTGATGAAGTGATGGATTTGCTGAAACTACAAGCAGTTCTGTCTTAGCTAGGTTGAGTTGAAGGTGATGGTCCTTCATCCAGCAAGAAATGTCTGTTATACATGCTGAGATGCGAGCAGTTATCGTCGGATCATCAGGATGGAATGAGAGGTAGAGTTGAGTGTCATCAACATAGCAGTGATTATAAATATAATATGTATACATATATATAAAATATATGTATGTGTGTGTATGTATGTGTGTGTGTGTGTGTGTGTGTGTGTGTGTATATATATATATATATATATAAAATATATGTGTATGCGTGTGTGTGTGTGTGTGTGTGTGTGTGTGTATATATATATATATATATATATATATATATATATATATACACACACACACACACACACACACACACACGCATACACATATATTTTATATATATATATATATATATATATATATATATATATATATATACACACACACACACGCATACACACACATATATTTTATATATATATATATATATGTGTGTATGTATGTGTATGTATGTATGTGTATGCGTGTGTGTATATATACACACACGTGTGTGTGTGTGTGTGTGTGTGTGTATGTGTGTATATATATATATATATATATATATATATACACACACACACACACGCGCATGTGTATGTATATATACACACACACATACATACACACACACACACACACACACATATATATTCTTGAGAAAAAAATTTATTGTACTACTGAATAAAATATTAGTTAAGCTGGTGTGTGGTGGGCATTCTGGCGCAATTTGGCTGCTGTTGCATCATCCAGGTGGATGCTGCACATTGGTGGTGGTTGAGGAGATTCCACCTTCCATGTAAAACGCTTTGAGTACTCAGAAAAGTGCTACATAAATGTAACGAATTATTAATTAATTAAAACAATCTTTTATTGTACTATTGAATAAAATATTAGTTATCAAAGAAAGAAAAAAATTAATAGCCATAATATGGACTATTGTAAATGTTATTTCCTTCTCACATTGCTAATTTCACCATTAACTCTTCAGCTGAACAGTTTATGTTGTTATATATAGTATCATTGTAATCCCTGACCATCAAAACATAGGGGTAGACATCACCTTTTCTGTGTTTTCACGTTTGGTTCAGGAGATATGACACAAAATAAATAATTTGGTTATGGTGGAAAGTAAAATGGTCGTCATAGCAACCACAAGGTGTTTTTGCGATGGCTCCATTTCTGAAAATGTTCAGGGCCCTAACCTGTACAATTGTGCCAAGTTTCATGCTTTTATGAAAAAGTGAACATATCACCTCAAATTTTGCACATCATCTGGACTATTATGTAATCTGTTTCTCATTTTATTACACCTTTATTATGTAATTTAGTTGCTTATTACCACCCATTTAACGTTTCTTCAAAAAAAAAAAAATTTAACAAATACAAATAAACAATTTAAAGTATGTTAATTGCCAAAACAACAGGCAGCAATTCATGGTTAATTATTTCACTCAAGAGCAGAGTTGTAATCACTGTCTGTTTCTAAATGCTAAATGAAAGTAATAGTTCACCAAAAAAATAAAATTTGCTGAGACTTTACCCACCATCAGGTCATCCAAGATGAATTAGTTTCTTCATCAGAACTGATTTGGGGAAGTGTAGCATTGCATCACTTGCTCACCAATGGATCCTCTACAGTGAATGGGTGCCGTCAGAAGTCCAAACAGAAAACAAAACATCACAATAACATCAGAATAATCCACAAGTAATCCACACAACTCCAGTCCACAAATTAACATCTTGTGAAGTGAAAAGCTGCTTGTTAGTAAGAAAAAAATCCATCATTAAAGCATTTTAATTTCAAACGGTCACTTCTGGCCAAAATACGAGTCCGTAATCTATAATAACATTTCCTCTAGTGGAGTAAGTCCATCCACTGTTGTTCTTTCACATCAGAATCCACCAACATATTTGTTTATAACTATTTTGGACTGTTTTCGCCTGTATCTGTGTATATTTCTCTTGATTCAGAAAAGACAACTTTTTGACTGGAGAAAGCAATGTTATATGGATAGAGGATTTAGTTAAAAACATCTTAATGATGGATTTGTTTCTTACGTTTTTTTTTTTTAGTTTTTTTTCACTTCACAAGATGTTAATAGATGGACTGGAGTGGTGTGGATTACTTGTGGATTATTGTGATGTTTTTATCAGCTGTTTGGACTCTCATTCTGACGGCACCCATTCACTGCTGAGGATCCATTGGGGAGCAAGTGATGTTATGCTACATTTCTCCAAATCTGATGAAGAAACAAACTCATCTGCATCGTAGATGGCCTGAAGGCGAGTAAGATTTCAGCCATTTTTTGTTTTTGGCTGAAACTATGCCTTCAAAAAATGTTGCTGTCTGTTTTGAAATATCTTCTACACAAGTATCAATCTATTTTGCAATTTTGTTTTATACTGTAATTCTTGTTAAAATGGTCACATACCTAATTCCACACATCTACTATCTGTCCGCAGTTCCAGGCCAGGCAGCACCCGACGATAACCTTATCATCATTTTCCAAACTGAATCAGGATGGACTAAACCACTTTTTCTTGACTATGAACTGAAAATGTGTTAAACCAAAGGCATTCAGATTTAATACCCTGGAATAAACCACTAATATAAATACTGGTAACATTCAGTACTGCATTGCAGCTTTTAGTCTTATTAGGCAACTAATTAAAATCACTGGACATTTCTGGATAGTGTAGATAGTTAGAGCTACCTAGAAAGATAACACTTAAAACCATTTTTATCCTTTTTATAGTGTGCTATAGTCCATTGTAACAATCTAGCAGAGTGTGACTTAGAATTTGTGTTTTTACTGGATCAGTATTTGGTGTACATTTGTGATCAGCGGACCAAAAACAAGATTACCTCCTCTAACGTCATGGCACTTACGTCAGGCTGTGTTGTGTGCACTAAACCTTGTGCATATAGATAAACTAATTCTGTTGCTTTCATCTTATTTAGGAATTTCATTTCATTTTCCTGCCATGAACACCCAGCTTTAAAGGGCATTTTGCCAAGCGGTTGATACTGTACAGGTTTCTGGAAGCATCTCTTTGATGCCTTTTAAATGATAGTGGCTGGGCTCTACTGTTATCGTCATAGGGATATTAATTGACTTTATAATAAACTTTCTTCTTTGTTTGAATATTTTTGTATATTAGTGTTGTCTTGTTACATTTTGGTCCATGATGAAAATGCTTGGCATAGTAATCACTAAAGCTAATACACCAAAATAACATTTAGGTTCAATGATGATACAATTTCAAGGTTTATTGAGAGTCAGATATTGTTTGCAAATGTTAGGCAGGTTAATCTGTGTTGATTATGAAAGTGATGGGTAACTTACTTTTACATAAGCCTACTTCAAATCCCAAATAAGTTTGTATTAGTTTTATGTATACTAATGGTGAGAAGTTTGTAATAATTACAAACTGTAATTGTTTTTGAAAGAAGTTGCTGCCTAATATTTTTGTGCAAGCTGTAATAATTTTAAAGATTCTTTGATGCATTTATTTAAAATATAATTTTTAAAAAAGATTTTAACATTCTTTACTGTCACTTTTGATCAAGCAAGTGTGCTTACTGAATAAAAGTACTATTTTCTTTCAATCTTACCCAGTTTTCACAAATGTATTAAGCAGCAAAAACTCTTTTCAACATTGATAATAATAAGAAATGTTTCTTGAGCATCAAATCAGCATATTAGAATGATTTCTGAAGGATCATGTGACACTGAAGACTGGAGTAATTATGCTAAAAATACAGCTTTGCCATCACAGAAAAACATTAAATGTTACAATATATTCAAATAGAATTTTTTTTTTTTTTGAAATTGTAATAATACTTAATAATATTGCTGTTTTTCATAAAGTAAATGCATCCTTGATGAGCATAAGAGCCCTCTTTCAAGAAATAGTAATTATTCCTAACTTTAGCCACTCTCAATTTATTAAACAAACTTTCAAACATTTATTTTACAGGAAATATAGCACATGTATATTTTTCAAGCAAAACATGACAAAGATGTTTAATTTTGAAATGACAAAACAATATACTTAAGGTACAGTCAAAAATATTGTGACGCGTTGTGGTTGTCTGTGGTTACTCTGCAAGGACAGTGGTTCTCAGATTTTGTCAGATTGTAAACCACTTCAATAGTAAAACAAAAATTGTGGACCACATCAAACCATCAGTCTAAACAAAACAATTTAAATAGGATATAAATTAATCTTTGTTTATACCCTATTATATGCACCCTATGATAGATGTATCATATAAAACTAAATGCTACATTATAAGGTTTTAACTCTATTTGCCAAACCACTGTATTAGCAAACCTGTCTGAACTTAAAGGAAAGTTAGTTCTGAGACAAACAAGAAAAATCATTTGATATTTCATTAGCTAATGGCATTAAGAGATCTTATTGTGGCCACTGTGTGTGTGTGTGTGTGTGTGTGTGTGTGTGTGTGTGTGTGTGTGTGTGTGTGTGTGTGTGTTTTCCTAATGTTGGAGGTTCACAGTTCTCTAAATCTCCTCATAAGAAACTTAATATATGGACCAAATGATAACCTGCAAATGGAAAAGTAGGGGGCATGCCCTATTCATTCATAATGATAACTGTTTCTGATTACAATGTAAAGGTGTATTTTGGGGTAGGTTTATCGACAGGGAGAGGGTGTAATGTATTAATTTTAGTAACATATTAAAGTCTCCACAGATGCTGCGCGTCAGCATGTGTGTGTGAAGAGAGAGAGAAAGCAAACGAGAAAGAGACAGAGGGGGGAGAAAAGCAAAAAACTTCCATCTAAAGTTTGTCGGAAGTGAATGTTAGGGAGAAAACGCCAATATGGGGACTTGAGGCAGCAGCGCGTCCGTCTCTG
This sequence comes from Spinibarbus caldwelli, assembly GCA_039654775.1. Classification (NCBI taxonomy): domain Eukaryota; kingdom Metazoa; phylum Chordata; class Actinopteri; order Cypriniformes; family Cyprinidae; genus Spinibarbus; species Spinibarbus caldwelli. The sequence continues at coordinate 27,452,571 of CM077239.1, forward strand.
TGATTCTCTTTGGGGGCCACGAGCAGCGATTCTCACCCTGCGCTTAATCCGCAGCACAAATCAGCCAGGACACATAAGGTTTGGAGGAATATGTGATTTTCTCACGCTCGGTTGAATGTGTAGCTGTATCGGGAGACGCGCGTCGTTCCCGATCCAAGGCGGATGATGGAGAGGAATTACCCGAGCCCCAGCTTCACGGAGCCGGGCAGCGCGGCGGCTCAGAGCGCGGGCTGGGCCTACAAACCCAGGTACGAGGGGCGGGTCGCCACCCGAAGAAAACTCCGGTGATGGAAGGCCTAGCGAAACACACACACACACATACACACACGTAAAAGTCTCAAGACACATATAAAGCTAGTTTTAATGGAGTTAATGCGTTTATTAGTTACACACCATGATGATGTTTGTACATCTGCTTAAATCACTGATCACCTTTAAACCCGCAGTGCTTAAACACTTGTGCATAATTATTCATTTTAGTGTATGTTTTGCCTATGAATCATCAGAAAGTGCAGGTTAAGGACTGTGTCAGCTTGTTCTCGCATATATAAACTTGTACAGCAGTCAAGAGTGTCTTTGCAGACATCGAGGAGGATTGTAAACAATTGATCGATCACGTGTCTGCAACTTTACACAAAGTGTTTTATTTAGTTTTGTCTGTCACTGATTTTCCTTAAACTTCCACACGTGTGGCACTAATGCATCATGTTTATATGCATAAATTGCTGTCGTTTATCAGGCAACGGTGTCAGATGTACAATGTTCAAGTTAAGTATTCAATATAGCATATTAAAATTGCATTTATGTGCAAAAGGGTAGCCAGAACAATAGTTCATAAGACACGTGTCTGATTGTGGACAGGTAACAAACATCTGGTAGACACATTATAACTGACCCACTTAGTTTAGCGACCTTATTTTTTGGAAATTCCCATGAAGTGTGTACTGCATAGAGCCATTCATAATTCCTAAAAATGCACATTGTGGTCATCTGTATTTTTCATGCCTAAATCTTTCTAGTGCATCATAACACATGACATGACACATCAGCCTGGAAACTATTAAAAGATAAAGTATGTAGTGTATTATAACAATTGTTATAATTATGAGGACTTATGAGCTGTGTTATAATGCATTAGGAATGCATTTATAATGCAGCTCATCATGTTATATAATCCTGCTTGTATTGTGTATTATCTTGTCAGAAATAAAAGCACCAGGTGGTTTGCCAGACAGAACAAGGGACGGTTAGTTTATTACACTGTACCAGCATGCAAATAATTGCATGGGTAGTTCTGTTCACTCATTTGCAAAAATCAGAGTTCCCATCTGGTTTTTGAATGGTTCGGTTGAAATTTACATTGACACGAAATTGCAGAAATTAGTGGCGTTAATTTACCTTTATAACCAGCGAGCAGGAATGAGATTTTGTATTGTACCATAAGATCTGTACACACATCCACACTGAAACCATCAAAAACAGCCAGGAAACCAACCCAAATGAATCTCCCCAGCTGTGACATTTACTTACGCAGATGTTTATTTGGCAAAATATATAGTGCAGACTTTCCGCAAGAGATGTGGCATTGCTAAAATCATAACAGACAAACTAACCAACTAAAATAGTTTCCATATGTTTTCTCTGACATCTGTCTATTGTCTTTGTAGTTCCTTTTTATCTCCTTAGCTGTGAAGTATACATACAACATTTAAAATATTGATATGTTATGGCAGAAAACTTGTATATATCAGTAGAAATATGCACATATAACTAACCAATCTATGCAACTACTTCAAGCCTATTACATACACTGCTACTACCAAACTAGTCTGCATCACAGAGAACTTGAGTAATATCTGCTATTATGTCTGAAATAGTTTGTTTTTGTTATACTAAATAGTTTAGAGTTGCACGAACGTGTACAGTAAACACCTCTAGAATATGTTACATGTGAAGATAATGTGTATATATATATATGTGCCTACCCTAATTGAAGATTAAAGATCTTTGCGTGAGCTCAAGTTTGTTGGATTTTTAAATGTACAAAATATGTCATTTAAAGGTGACCTTTTTACTTTATAGTTCTAGTTATGGTTCTACACAGTTGGACTCTGAGCTCCTCCAACGGCAGACCTTTGCCTCTAGTCACCAGCCAACGTTTACCACCACCCACCATCCCACAGGTGAGCAACAGGTTCAGGCTGTAATGAGATATAGTTACTCTTTAGAGTCACTGACAGTCTGTTGTCTGTCAATGATATCTCTCTCCTAGGAGTGTTTGACTCAAATCAGCACAGCACAGCCAGTAGCAACACTACTGAATCATCGGTCATGAACTTCCTCTCCGCTATTGAATCTAGAAGCCTTCAGGCTGGACCTGCAGGGTCTACTCTTCTCCCTTCATTTAGAAGCCCATCCTGGCAAACTGGTAAATATACATTAGGTCTCTAATTTAGAGGATCCACTGAGGTTTTTGCTGCACCATCTTATCAGTGATAATTGTATTTAAAGTTTCTCAGTTGCCAGTCATCCTTCAAGGATCATGAAGTAGATAGTTGGGGTTATATGAAATAAGTGGTGAAAATTTATGAAATAATGTTATTTCCCCTAGATTCCATGTATTGATAGGTCATCATTTAGTACTTCATGACCATTTTCCATTACATAGGCAATTTTTGCTGCCTGGCCTTTAAGACTCTGTTATAAACTCCCTCTTTGAATGTGAAATGATTTGGCGCATTGCTGCATTTACACGTAGGCTGCAAATTTGTTGTTGTGTCCATTATAGTTTGCATCGTTTCATCCTTCAATAACAGTCTCATAGCAAAGTCTGCATTACATTGTGACAGGTTCACAAAAAAGTTTTGGCTGAAATGCACCGCTAAAACCGTTACAGTCAGACTGAAAGAATCAGGTTGCTTATTTCCTCTTACCAGGGTTCCTACACATTTTCCATTTCAAAATTCCATACTTTTCCAGACTCAAATTTCCAAACCTCTCAGTAGATTTTCAGACCATATTTAACATAAATGGTTCATTGAGCATTATTTTCAGCTTTATATTTGGTATATAGTGCAGTCATCTGTAAATATTTTTATTTTCTCAGGGTTTTTTTCATTGATTTTCTCGAAGTGACAACATACAGTTCAGAGATCCTACAATAAAAAAAATAAAAAAATACAGACTTCATATGCACACAAGAAACTTTTATGTGCCCTCGAGAAACTATTCACATGCGCATGGGAATTTTTTGCATGCTTATGCATTACAATTTCTAGTTTTATATAACTTATTTCCTTTGTGCATCACTGCCATCTTACTATGAATAAAACAAGAACATGGATGCACATGAATTAACAGAGATTTACTTGCTCAAAATTTGGCTTTTCTCATGGTAGTACCTCTAATATCAAGGCCTAATGTTCAATTTAACACATCCTCTGTGGTGGCGCAGAAACCATGACACAAAATGGGCTGAAGGCATAAAATTTGCCAAGTTTAAGGGTCTATAAAATTTGGCTTTTGTTAGGGCAGTATGCCAAATTTCAAGGCCTTAGGTCTCTTTAACGCGTACTTTGTGGAGGCCAAGAAACCACACCGCGAAATTAATGGCACAATAGGTGGATCAGTGTGCATTGTCCTCTATACTAAGTTTAATGGTTTCTCATGCGCACATAGAAGTCTATATATTTTTTATTTTTGCAAAGATCCTTTAGGCTGTTATACAGTGTGAAGAATATTGTGAGAAGAAACCCAAAATGCTTATAACCTGCATTTTGCATAATGTGAAAAAGTGCACCTTGAATTCATTCTTTAGTATTTGACAATCACTAAAGAATCACTAAACAGCTGCCATGAAATCTCGCTTCTTGTGCAATAAATTCATTTTCATTAAATTCTTAATTTTCTATTTTAAAAAAACTAAATGGGGTAAAAGTCTGAAAACACAAATATTTTTCCATACTTCGCTTTCTTTTTTCCATACTTTTCAAGACCTGGAAAATATTGAAATCAAATTCCAAACTTTTCCATACTTTTCCAATCCCTGTAGGAACCCTGTCTTACTCTTAGCATTTTCTGGTGTTTGGTAATAATAGCATCAATCCCGCCTTCTCCTTTTCATCTCACTGTAATTGGGCATGTTTCCAAACACTGAAACAGCTGAATGAATAGGTACAGAATGAGACATTTGTTGCAGCTTAGTTTCAATAGATGGTCTGTTTGGACTAAGGAAATGTATGGTTTAATGTCACAATGAACTCATTTATCTCATAAGATCAAGGAAGGATTTGATTACTCATGATATGAGCCCCTTAAGTGTTGTGCTAACAGAAAGTGGCATTTCGGTGCAAAAGGAAATTGGTTTAGAGATCATGTGCAATTCAAATGCCACTTGCAGTACGTCAAACTTTCCTTTTTTCTGCTGTAGGTGCAAACTCTTCAACAGAACTTTATCTCACCGGAGTCCTGCATCCATCAGGAACGTTCCCAACGCCTTCTGCTCTCTCATCCTACCAGCACCCTAGTGCCTTTCCTACCAGAAGTTTCACCACTACATCAGCACCTGCTGGTCAGGACAGCACTTTCAGCTCTTCGAATGGCCTGCTATCCCCTAATGACCCTCTTCTGCAGCTCAAATCCTCCCAGTACACTGTGCCAACTGCACTTGCTTTCGGTGGTACGTCTCTAGGGGCTGGCTTGCCACCCCAGTCCTCCACCTATCGCTCAGCACAAGAGTCAGCCCCACACCTCCTCCAGCCTCAGTTCAGCCTGCTGTCCACATCCTTGGGCAGCTCCCAGCAAGCCCCTCAACCTTACGGTGGCCCCGTTTTCTCAGGCTCCATTGAACGAGCACTTCAGCGTGAATGTAGTGTGATCAAGCACCACCAGCGGCCTTCTAGCACCCAGCCAGTTCAGGAGCAGCTGGCTAGCGGTGCTCAGCACTCCTTACAGGGTTACCTGCACGACGAGAGTGACGTTTCATATCAGCAGAACCCTTCCCCACACACACCCATTCCCTGTAGTCCTGCAGGTGACCCTTCGCCCCTAAATGGCACCGCACAACAGAAGACAGCTTCTCAAGCAGTGCTGCAGCAAACTCAGGCCTACGTTTCTTCTGCCCCCTCCCCTGGGTTTTCTAGCTCCTCTGGAGTAAAGGTTAAAGACGGTTCTTCCAAAATAGCTCAACATCCCAGCGAGAACACAGACACTCAAGCCCAGGCAAGCTCTCCAGGCATGCAGCCGCAGAGCTACTCCTCCCCAGCCCAGAAACAAAGCTCAGTGATCGCTAGCCAGTCGCAACCGTACACATCCACGCAGCTTCCAGGCCTGGTCTCCGTTAGTGCCTCGCACACTTATATCACATCTCAAAGCCTGTCGAGCAACCTCAGCCAAACACAAACTTTCTCGTCTAGTTTGCCTGAGAAGCTTCCTTCCATTTACAAGACTCTCCATTCATTTGCTTGTCAATCTGAAACTGGGACATCTGTGAGCCAGTCTCTGACTTATTCCTCTAGTCAGCAGCAAAATTTGCCGCCTGCGGGAAACAGGGAAGGGTATGAGACACAGGTGCAAACTCTTTGCATGGGAAGTCCTTCTCAAAGCTATTCTTCCAGCCACTCTCAGGGCCTGCCAACCATTAGTTTCTATACCCAGGGGCTGGCATCTGCTAGCATACCTTCGCAGAACTATGTGTCAAGTCAATCCCTAACCCCCATCCCTTCCTTCTCACCCAGTCGTGCCAGAAGTTTATCATCCACTAACCCAGGCCAGGACTATATCTTAATGCAGTCTCCTCCTGGTAGCAAGACAGACAGTACCCTTTTACAGCAGAAGTACTTGTCATCTCTCCAGTCATCAACCTCCTCTCCTGCCGCTCACACCCAAGCCTTACCAAACAACCAGTCCTCAGTTGAGTTAAAACCACATCAACAAGATGAACGAATGTTTCTTTACTCAAAAGAGGGCTCTGAAGAGCTTCCTCTTGAGGATGTGCAGGCATTACAGAAAGGCTCTGTGGTGACCTCCCCTCAAACCCTTTCAGCCAATGAAGTCAGCGCACAAAACAGCACAAAAAATGACGTTTATGGAGTTTCGAAAATGGAAGACAGGCACAACACCCAAAGTGTCATTCGTAGTAACTCCCGAACGGAGGAGCAGATCCTTACACATTTGGAAACCACAAAGGAGCTTGCTACCAGTGCCAATACTCCCTCTGACCCCAAGAGTAACCCTTTGTTGATGCACTCCACCCATGCACCCTTGAGTGCCGACCAGCTGAAACAGCATACTCTACTTCTGAAAGGGTCCAGTTCTCAGCAGCAGAACCTTCAGGGTCAGATTATCAGAGTTCAGCCTACAGATCACAGACACCTGTCTGAGGACCAAACACAGTTCATCCGGGTTCCCAGTGCTCAAGTTCTCCTTGATCCCACTCACATGATTGTTCTGCAACAGCCTGTACTCACCTCAGGCCAGAATCAGCCCAAGCAGACTATGTATATGCAGTCCGTACCAGTCCAGTATCTCCAAATGAACAGCGACACTGTTAATTTGACCGTTAATGGGCGTCACAGCCAGCAAGTTGTCTCTCACCAAGTGCCCAACTCAACAGAGTCCACTAAACAGGACCCAACCCAAAAAGACAACTTCAACCAATCAAATCCCCATGATGCAAAGCAGAACTTTACTCTCAGTTCTGTATGCTTTCCTGACTCCATGCTGTTGGCAGATGAGAGGAACATCCTCTCAAATGTCGATGATATCCTTGCTGCTACCGCAGCCGCCTGTGGCGTCACACCACAGGATTTTGTCAAATCCACGTCATCTGATGCCGACATGTCATCGGTAGCCAACCCTGTAGACTCCAAGTGCAATTTTCAGTCCGCTGAGAACAGACTTGATAGTTTCCCATCTCAGCATATGATAATCGCCAACTCACAAGCCATGACTATAATTGGTGCTCAAACGACATACTCCAACGATGAAACGGAGGGACACCAAGTGTTTACGCTCTCAAACACTAATAACCAACCTGAGATAAGAAACAGCTCTGCGCCAGAAATATCTGACAAGGTAGCAAACACTCATGAGAAAAATAATATGTTACCCAAAGGACATTTTGTAAACTCTAGCCATGGCTCTGTTTTGAATGCTAATGGACTTGTTATTAGTAATACAACCTCCTCTGAATTTCAGTTGGCTGGCCAGGAGCAAAATCAAACAGGACTTCAGAATACTGAAAACGTATCAAATAATATACGCCAGCCGAAGGGATTGAAAGTCCTTAAAACCGAAGATAGTCCTAGTGAACATCCTACAGATGGCCTTCCAAAAAAACGACCCAGATCAAAGGGTTCATCAAAGCAGTCTGTTGACGATGAAAATGGTCAACCCAAATCTCAGAAGAAAAGCACACAAGTTAAGCGTCAGAATTCACGTGCCAGTGATGCAAGTTCAACTTCCACCTCAGAGGTTTCAACTGATAGCTACCAACAACAGGAGAGAATGCGTCAGAAGTTAAGAGAGGTTGAAGAAAAACAGCCAGAGGTTAAAACTGGATTCTTGGGTTCCTTCCTGGACTTCCTTAAATCTGGATCCAGACAAAACCTATCATCTCCACCGATGCGGTCGCCCAATCGCATTAGAAAGCCTTCAGCCTCCAAGAGGCCTCCTAATCCATTACTTATTCCTTTTAAACCTCCACCTCCTTCAACCCCAATGATATCTCCAGACTCTCATAGTGTCATGTCTACAAAGCGACTTGATGAAGAGCTCCAGAGGAACCTGGAAACACTGCCATCGTTTTCCTCTGATGAGGATGATTCAGTGGGAAAAAACCAAGATCTTCAAAAGAGCATCACCTCTGCATTGTCATCTTTAGACGAGCCCTCAGACAAAAAGCAGAAGTTAGGTATGGATGCTCCCTTTATGCAGACATTTTCTTTAATCATAATATTATAGTATAATATATAGGAAAGCTTCAAGGATTGTATGCAAAGGTAAAAGCATGTTGCTTAGTATTCAATTTTGTAAACAAATCACTGAAATGTAGGTATTATGACAACCCTAGTTCATCCCCTTCTGTTTCAACATAAACCTTCAGGTGACAATACAGAGCAACTTCAGACCTCCAGCACACAGTCTACTGATGCCAAGCCACAGGACCAACAGACGGCTGTACAGAAGATGTCTGCGGAGGAGTTACTAAAGGATGTGCCTCCAGACAAGCTAGCTGTTCAGCTGAACTCAGTTGCTATCGAGGGCCTGATGGACGAGGAGCTGTCAGATAGTGGAGGGGAGGGCATGTACCGGGAGCGTGACGAGTTTGTGGTTAGGAATGAGGACATTGAAAGGCTGGAGGTATGCTGGGATTTTTATGAGCCTGTTGAAGTCAACATAAAATCAACCCTTACTTGCATGTTCCAGGTCGTATTGTGCACAATTTATTGTGGACGTTATTTCTAAGAAAGAAAATGCCTGTCTTTGTAACCCTTTCACCTAGGCTGCATGAGATATTGCATTTCTAATATGGAACAACCACCTGCATGATCCAGTCCAATTAAAAATGCCATTTAGGTTAGTTTAGGGACCAATTCTCACTATGAACTAGTTGCTTATTAGCATGGATATGACTAGCATATTGGTTGTTTATTAATACTTATAAAGCACATATTAATGCCATATTCTGCATAACCTTATTTTAGATCCCTTAATCATACCCATACCTAAACGTAACACAACTACCTTACTAACAATTAATAAGCAGCAAATTAGGTGTTTATTGAGGCAAAAGTCATAGATAACAGTTAGTTAATAATGAGAATTGGTCCCCAAACTAAAGTATGACCAATAATTCATGTTATAGAGCTAAAATTGATTGTGAATGTTGAAATTACATTTTGTGACGTATCATTTGTGACTGAGCAGTTATCAATGTTTTCACCCACCTCCTGTCAGTTATAGGAGACACAGGGCAGACTCTCTGTCTGTGTTTAATCAAGCCCTTTAAACCTTTGATGTGTTGTGTTTTTGGGCGTAGATCACACTGAAGGCAGGGGTCGAACCACCAGCCATCTGGAAAGTTCAGAAAGCCCTGCTACAGAAATTCGTACCGGAGCTCAGGGACGGGAAACGAGTGTTCTTTGCCACCAACAGTGTAAGTGCCAATACAAAACATTAATATATGTGGCAACATAGTGGATATCTCAAAATGCTGTGAACAACAGGCAGTGTCATATCCTTTTTTACAGTATTTGGGGTACTTTGGTGATGCTAAGTCCATGTACAGGAGAGTACATGTCAAATTTCTTGACACTGTCAACAAGCGGGAATATGTTCGAGTCTGCAGCAGGAAACCACGATGCAAGCCCATGCATTCAATGAGGTACAGACCGTATGTGTCTAATAATACTAATAAAGAAAAAACTGTTGGTCGGATTTTTAAATATGTGGTTAGAAAGTGATGTTGACAAACAGATTTCAGATTTCAATTCATTCTTTCCTCATTTGTGGGCTGTACATGAACGTGCTGCACGTAGGGCGTTACAAAAATGGCTTAAAGTCAGGCTGAAATGAAAATTTAACCCATCAATTTTCTAAATGCGTATTATAGATCTTATTTTGAGCAGTTCATCCATGCATGTTTCATTTTTAAAAATTTTTGACCTCTTAATGTGTAATAAAAATGTCATTACTGGATCTGTGAAAATGTCAGACTTCTCTCTTAAACTCCACCCCTGAAAGCTCACATTCATCAGCCTCCACTTTCGAGAGCCACGCCCACATCTCAACATCCAATCAACAACCAATGTATAGAAACAAGACAACACCCTACTTTTTTCTGTTTCGATAATCCGTTACACTCTGATGTATGTCACAAAATGGAAGAAAAGATCTGTCACTACTTCGGTTTCATTGGGAATTTAGAGACTTTGGTGCCACCTGTCCTGTTTGTATGTCTCCTATCAGTTGTAAATGTATAACCGAACCACATACAGATGAGTTTTTGCTATTCTTCACTAAAATGTCAAGCCGAGCCACAGGCCTCTATTGTGCAATCCCACTCAGCCAAATATTTTTCCATGAAGCATCAATCTCCTGCCAGTGTGTTTGAAATCTCCGACATCAAACTGATCCCACACGTTACTCTATTCCAGCCAGCTAGCACGAAAATTCACAGTATTTCACTTTCCATCAGAACCGCTCCCTTGTTGACTACACTATTGATAATCTACGTATTATACTCCATAAATAACATTCATTTATTTATTTATTTATTTGTTGTTCCCAGAGGCTCTCAGGCTAAAGCTCTTCTGGCCCAACGATTCACTGCGGCGACTGCGGTGGACTCTCCCACGCAGAAAACAACACAACAGAGAGCTCTATCCAAACCCAGATCCAAGCAGCTGAAAGCCAAGGCTGAACCGCCGCCTAAAAAGAGAAAGAAATGGAAAGAAGAGTTCACGACATCTCCCTCCGACTCCTCACCGGAGGCTGTGAGCGAGGATGATGGTGAGACATGTGACAGCAGGGGAAGTATGACCTTGTTGTGTTCAAATGTGGATCTGTGCACATCAGTGATGGAGAAAAGTGAGACTTTTTGAACTAATTGATCCAGTTAGTTCATAGAAGGATTGACTGATTTGAAGCACTCAAAACTCCACACACTAATGACATCTGCTGGATAAAGCTGCGTAAATGCAACAAAAACAGCAAAAAATATATTTAATGAAATGTTCTGCAAAGTGTAATCTATAATGTCAATAAATACCATTAAATATAAATTATAAAATGTTGAATTAATGTTATAATACTTGTTTTGTGTACCAAAACGTTTCACAGGTGGAATTTCATGAAATGTATAGACAATTCTATTATTCTAAAACTGACTATATCGCTTACAACCATACATTTAATACTAGCTTAAAACCACTGATATTTGCTGATTTTTTTTTTTTTAAATTGGAAAATGCTACTCAATGCATCTTCAAATTAGAATGATTTAAAATATTTCAGTTTCTAGTGGCTAATATTTTCTTATTCCATGTTTTTGAAATGTCTGGTTCAGGGTTATTGTGAACTAAAACTATTAAAACATTATTATTCATTAAAATAAAGCTGAAGTTAGTCTGTGAGTGTGTGTGTGTGTGTGTGTGTACATTTACATTTAGTCATTTAGCAGAGGCTTTTATCCAAAGCAACTTACAAATGAGGACAAAAAATAAGTAAATAAAAAAATTTAAAAAAAACAATCAATTATTAATAAAATCTACTGTAGCATATAAATAATACTAAAAAACACTGGTCTGGTTGCTGTTGAACCATCATTTCTCATGAGGGATCACTAAGGATCAGTCTGTATGTTGCTATTGTTGCACACTCATCCTTTGTTCAATCCCATATATCATCATCTTAGAGTTTACACCTCCGGTTCCGTTCGCCTCACGTTTCCTGAACACCAGAACGACGAAGGAGACCTTTAAGAGCTTCGTTGAGCTGCTGATCAGCATAGCCCTGGATGCTGACGTCATGAACGCGCTAGAGCGAGAGAACGGTGAGAAGTCGAGGATCAAACTGTGATTTGTAACAGGAGTGTTAACAAGTGGCACATGGTGAAGCTGACTTTTGTGGGTGATCTGGTCCTGCTTCCAGACGAGCTGCTGCTGCCTCACATGAAGAGGGTGGATGGAATGATCACAGACAACAGGCGGAGGCTGCTGCCCAAACTGTGCATGGGTCAGATCTTCAAAGTGAGTCATGAGTCACCATTTTCCATTTCGCCATCAGTATATCATAGTCCTGCTTCAGCTCACAGTAATAATCACATTTAACACTCTGACTAATAGCTCAGTCAGAATAAAAAAATATCTTCATGTAAACACCTTTTAGATTTTTTTCTGTTTATTTTTTTTTCTCTTTTGTATTGTTTGGGTTGAATTAAAGGTATAGTTCACCCACAAATGAAAATTTCCTGAAAATTTACTTACCCCCAGGCCATCCAAGATGTAGATGAGTTTGTTTCTTCTTTGGAACAGATTTGGAGAAATTTAGCATTACATGCCGTCAGAATGAGAGTCCAAACTGCTGATAAAAACATCACAATAATCCACAAGTAATCCACACCACTCCAGTCCACGAAGTAACATCTTGTGAAGCGAAAAACTGTTTGTAAGAACCAAATCTATCAAGACGTTTTAAATTAAAACTGTTGCTTCCGCCTAAAATACCTCTATCCATAATGTTGCTTTCTCCAGTGAAAGTTGTCTTGTCTGAATCAGGAGAGAAATATGCACAGATCAAACACTATTTACAAGCAAAAACAGTTCAAAACAGTTCTAAACAAATGTGTTGTTGGTTTTGGATGTAAGAGGACACAACAGAGGATGGACTTTCTCACTGGGGGAAGCGTTATTATGGATTATGGACTGGTATTTTGGCCAGATGTGATGGTTTAAATTTTAAAACATCATAATGATGGATTTGTTTCTGACAAACAAGCAGCTTTTCACTTCACAAGATGTTAATTGATGGACTGGAGTAATGTGGATTACTTGTGGATTATTGTGATGTTTTTATCAGCAGATTGGATTCTCATTCTGATGGCACCCATTCACTGCAGAGGATCCATTGGTGAGCAAGTGATGTAATGTTAAATTTCTCCAAATCTGATGATGAGACAAACTCATATACATCATGAATGGACTGCGAGTGAGTACATTTTCAGCAGATTTTCATTTTTAGGTAAACTATTCTTTTAAAACCAACTAGTTGACTAGTAATTAAGATAACCTACCAAGCTGTTGGTTTTGAAAACGTGCTTTTAAACATCCCTATTGGAAAGGCAAAAACATCATGTACACACTCAATTCTGTTAGTTAGTTGACTTGATCATTTCTCTGACGCAACCAGTGAAAGAAAGCACTGCTCTTCACATGCACAGACACTTTGTTAAAAATACATTTGATGCACAAATATATATAGATAATTTTTGTAGGTTTAGAGAGTTTATGACACATGCAATCTTTGGAATATGCCTTCAGACTTGATTAAGACTAATGAAGATCTGTGCATGTAAACATAGTCACTGTGCTTGCTTATGATTTCAGGATGTGTTTTTCAATGCATGTTATTTTATCTGTTTTTTTTTTTCTGTCAGAATGCACTAGACAGCTTTCCTGAGCTGTCCGTGGTGACCGAGCTGAAAACAGACTGTGAGACTCCCGTTTTTAAAGTGAGGTTAAGTGGGAGGGCTTACAACAGGAAAACCATGAAGCCCTCGAAATCGCCCAGCAAACTTCCCCTGGTGAGTGTTGCAGGTCTAGCAGTGGTGTTGCTAATACCAAATATCCTGATAACAACTAGTTAATTTTTTTTGACCACTAGGAGGTATACCATGCTGGCTTTTAGGTCACTGTAGCTCCACAGTTTATTTCTTTTTTTTTCCCCACTTGATCAGGAATACACCGTGGATCAGCAGAAAACGAAGTGGTTTTCCTTGTATCACTCTCTACAACACTATAAGTACCACACATACCTGATGTGTATGGAGGAGGTGAGGCATTAACGTGTTTGTTTGTGTGAGTTTTTGGATGGATAACCTACTAATCTACAAGTCCTTGCTGACAAGCTCTAGAATCTTGTTTTGACGAGCAGTGCTCATTTCAGTATCAGCTCTGACTTGTCTTGTTTCATCCTCAGTGGTAAAATACTCCACCTCACGCTGTTTGCTTAAGCAAAATAAGACCTGAACATTGGGTTTCCCAACCGTTTTGTCAGCTGAATCCTTTAGACGTGAAATATTTACTTGAAGCACCCCCTGAGATTTTAAGTTCATATTTTAATAAAATAACAACACATTTGCATATTCACGGTTCTCTGATGTTGGTTAATGGTCAAATTATATGCAGGTAAACAGATTAAATATTTAATTTATTAGTTATTTTTATATTTATTACTTATTATTTTATTATTTATTTCATATTATATCGCAATTATTTTGTCATAAACATTTCATCTCATATTGCTCCAGCGGAAACAACAAACGACCTCTTTCAGGGTCTTCATTAGTATTATTATTAGTTTTAACTAATAAAAAAATAACATAAAACGTTTAACTTATAAAAAAATAAAGACATATATTACTTATATGTTAATTACAGTTGTACTGAAAAATAAAATAAAAATATTTTACACTAAAATGTAGCTATATTTATTCTTAAAATTGCATTTTCTGTTTTATTTTGATTAATTGTGCAGCCTAATTTATTTATTTGTAATTTTACATTTGATTCAATAAATTAATAGCCTTTCATCAACTCACATCCCCTGTAGTTCCTTCATATTGAGCTATGGTGCTCATATGAGAGATTCAGGTTTGAATCTGGTTGCTACCACCGAACAACCACTCAGAGCACCCTGAACAGTGACATTTGTCTCTTTAGAAAATGTAAAAATATAGTTTGTCTTTACAATACTGTTGTACCATGTTTCTTCAGCGTGTTTCTCTCCCACGTCAGATTCGGTTATTGAAGTCGCGAGGTAAAGACCTGAGGCAGGAGGAGACGGTTCAGACTTGCATGGGCAACAGGACATGGGTAGAGGGCCTGTTCGATCGCTTCGGGGAGCTTCTGACACAGGTGCAGCAGGCCTGCCTTTGAACAGAAGCCTAGATTATGCTAACAGATAAGCATATATGGGAATGAGCATTCATAAACCTGATGAACCTGCTTTAAAGCACTATTGAGGACAGACATCAGTACGAAGAGACTGTGAGGTTTTTAACAAATGGAAATAAATAGACCAAACGGCTGCCTTTTTCTGACATCCACAGAGACGATGGACTGTGGTTTTACGTGTAAACCCGCTTTAGCTTTAGTTGAGTATTGTCTGTTCTGAATCAAGGTCCATGTCCTTTCCTCTTATCATTAAGGACCAGAATCGATCTGTTATGCGATACATGTGTCTTGCTGAGAAACTTCTTTGGTTTAAAAGAATAATATCAGTCTGTAATTATGGTTTGGAGGGCTAGGTGATTATAAAAATAAAATTATGCATAGATATATATGTAAACATCCATTTTTACATCTGAATGCCAAATTTATATATGATAATGTACATTTTGTATAGAGAGCTTGTTTGTCAGAGGATTCTCATGACGTAATATAGAACACTTACCCGATGTGCTTTTGAAACTCTGTTTGTTTAAACAGAGTTGGTGCAATTCTAATACTGCTTTTGTGATATTTTGTTGTAATAAAAAGCATTTACTTAAAATATTTTTTCGGAGATAAAAATCTCTTTATACTCTTGTCTTTTTTTCCTCAAAACATGTATTTCATCTCACAGATAGATCATAGATTTCACAGAAGGAAATAATGTGGTCATTTGTCGTACATTTGTAGATGGCCTATACATTTATATGTCATATGCACATTGTATACAACATATAGGAAGTTTCTTATTTGCTGACTTTGCAAGTTTGCCACCGTTTCGAACGAATTACTGTGCCGACAGCATTGGATTAGTTTTTCGCTTTTCAGGTGTAGTACACACTACAGTGTTTTTGCTGACATGTGAAAATAAATTTCCTATTAAATGAGAATTTTGAGTGAGTACTTCATTTATCAATGATAAACATTTGATGGCTGAAAATGGATATTTTTTTCTTCACCTGAAGTCATTTCTTTAAAACTGTTTTGTCACTTAATGGCTTCTAATGAACACGGTGCCTTTTCTCTTTAGTTCCATCATTAAGCCATTAGGTGGCGACG